>JALIZF010001005.1:0-122278 GCA_029948255.1 Telmatactis stephensoni | reverse complement strand
TTTTTAGTCCTATAGGTCCTATAGTTATAATTACAATTCACAATATACATTTGCGATGTAAAGGATGGTTTTTGAGAATAACAGATCAAGCAGATGCAGAATCTGATACGGCACAAGGACTGAGGATAAGCACCCTTCCGTCGTCGTCTTGGAAAACCAGCCTTCACATTCGGACGAACAAGTCACGAGAAGAATACAACGACTCCATAATGTGACATGCCGACTATGCTTGATACTAAATGAATATTTGAAACACAAAACTTGCAAAAAACGTTCTGTCAATTAAACGTTACATTATGAAGGCCCGCTTGAAAGTAAAAATTGTTTATGGTTGGCCTCTGGTCAGTTTCCTTTTGACGGGGGCATTGCGCCCTGTAGTGCCCTCGCCGACCACATTTATGACAACAATCTGAAAGAAAAACAAATATATAAGCAAAAGGAAAGAGAAAACTTTAGGACTTTGTCCAATGTGCTGAATACGTAAAACCAAACCCCGAATTCATCTCAAGGTCGACTTTCATCAAATTCATGACTTTAAACATGGCATCCATGTGGTCAGTCTAGTTAATTTGAATTGGTGGACTGTGCTGATACTTACAGCTTGGTTTCTTCGCCAGCAATTGGCGAGGATTCCTTCTTCCACTTGACCTTTTCCTTCTTTTAAACTGCATCCTCTGTTCTACTCTTTTTTTATTTTCTTCTTCTCTCTGCCTCCTTTGTTCTTCTCCTTTCAGTCTTTTGTCTTCTTCTTCTTCTCTCTTCCTTCTCTGCTCTTCCATTCTTCTTCTCTCCTCCAAAATTTCCCTCTCCATAAATCCTGTATCGATTATAACGTCCATTAATTATAGATAAGCTACATCTCACAAGGCTGATTTTTTGGTGGGGAGTTTTTTTATTTTTTTTTATTTCATTTTGTTGCTATGTCGTCCGACAGAAAATGCAAAGTGTGGTAGGTTTCAACATCGTGTGCTCACACTCGGTGGCTGCCATACAAATTGATTATTCATTATCTAATATATAAATTGGGATAATCAAATTTATCATGATCAAGTTACGTAAGTTATTGGCAAAAATATGCAAAATGTCAAAAAGCTTTGAGACTGTTGTGAGAAGAACAAACCTTTTTTTAGTTCACTTTAGGAGACAATCTCTCTCCAGGGGGGGTGGGGGATTTCATAGTCATATTTTTGCGGGTATGCTCCGTCCACGTCGACTCTCGATCGATCCTTTAACATACCAAACGCAATTTCTCCTACCCTTTCCTATAACTCTGGCCTCCAGAAGGTACCCCTTTCAGGCATAGCATCCCCGTATAGCAAATGCCTGGGAGTGCCCTTCCCCCGGTGACAACTTAAACTGTTTCATGAAGTGGTTGACAGGGTGGTTACCGAATCACGAGCCGAATTCAGGCTCAAGGTGTGATATCGATGACCTCTTCGTCATCATGAGCCAGTTGACATGTTTAAATGTTATGAGGAAATTGATTAGGATGAACTATTCTAGTTCCAAGGTTTACGTTTCAAATAATATAAGAACTAGCGAGTAGGATCGATAGTAGGAAACTTAGTACGAAGTTATTCATCAATGCAACTTACCGCCTGTCGACGTTCCCGTGTTACAAAAGCTTGTAATGCTGTTCTAGTGCTTTTGTAACAGTTGTGGAGGAGGTTTATGTGAAGTATTCGGCAACATAACAAATTAGTTCAACTTTCAATTTTATTTCCAGCCGCGACATCCTGAGTTGACATATTTTGATAGATGCTTCTGATTGCAGGGAATTTTATCAGTTCTTAGTGATTCTAGATTTGAAACTTCCGTAAACGTTGGAATAAGTAAATCGATACACGAAGGGCTGATAAATCAGTTTTATCGTGAGCTCTATTCTAGTTTCGATGTCAGTTACCTTTAAAAAATAGGACGACTAAAAACAAACTCAGGACAATACGTAGTTATTCAACAGTGCGACTTACCGCGTATCAAAGTATCGTACCACGTGTTCCACAAAGCTTGCTGTGCTAGTGCTTTTGTGAATGGTTACTGAGGAGGCATGTCAAGTATTGGGCAACATAACGCGTCAGCTCCAATTTTAATTCCGGCCGCAATAGCTAGAGCGGCAGCTGTATATAAATAAGCGAACATCATATTTATTTATCGATCCATTCATCCGAATCCGAATCCACATAACTGACTACAAAAAGTTATAATCATATCAGACGATATGTAAAGGCATCGTTGATGGAACAGTAGACGGTACCATTGAAACAACACGCATCGTTTTATTTGGATGCTTAGATGTTTGATCTCGTGATAGAAGATTAAGCTAGTTCATTGTGTCGTTGACACTGTTGTTTTCTAAGTGAGTTGTCTTCTTATTTTTCATCTGGAACCAGCATATAAAAGCACTGCCATCCGACCGACACCACGGGATGGGGCGGAGAGAAGGGGCGCATCTCAATATTTACTACATAAAGGTTCTGTGCTGCCAAACAGGATGTATTTTTCAGCCTTTCTACTTTGGAACAGGGTATACAAAATTAAACTATTCGCTCAATCTTGCCAGGATGTTCACAGAAATATATATTTAACTTAATTGAGAGCAGTCGGGAAATGAGATTAACTTGTTTGTCATATAGTGTTTAAAGAACAGAAATTATTTCTGTAGCCAATCACGGTTCATCATAATTGACCTCTGACAGAGTACAGGCATTACTTTTAATTTAAATAGGCATGCTTCAGAGGTTAATCTTTCAGTTCCCCGGAAACACCGAGTTGCATGCATGGCCATGGCAAAGATTCTTCTGTACATCAACTCGGGATTAGCAGCAGCTTTAATAAAAGATCCTCATGTGACGATAACTAACTCTGGTTCTCAATGTTTTTTGACGCCAGACGAATTATGTTCTGCAGACGTTTCTCCCAAAACACGCATTGGCATTAACTGCGGAGATGAAGATAGTGAAAGGGTTCTGGACGCCTTATTTGGTATAAATAACCCCCTCACGGAACAACTAAAAGATTTTCAGTCGTCCACTTCTTGCAAAAGGCTACTTCTGAGACCTGTATGGAACATCACATATGGAGTACCGATAGGATGGTATGAGGTATTTAACGGTAAGTTTTCAGCATGGCGCAAGTTTGAATGAATGACGAACGGTACGTGATTGCGCGTCCGATAGCAACTAAGACTACTTTTTTTTTTTGGACAAATTCACTTTTTTTGAGATATATAAGTATATGCATTATCAATATATAGTATCCATACTGCAATGCTGTATAAATACGGATATGGAGAGCATAACAAAAACAACCTCAAGAATACAAGGCACAGGTGTTTCTCTTGTTTTTCGAGTACTCTCAGCCTTACTTCTTCATTTATAATCGTTTACGAGTCACAAACAGCCCGGTTTGTCGAAATTCTAATTTGGAAACTGCTGCCCCTGTTGTTGCCTTCTCGATCCTGATGTTAGTTTAATCTGGCTAATTTTTGTAGATCCAGTGAAATTGGAGACTTTGTCTAGAGACGAGATCGTACATTGGATAGGAAAGAGAAGATGGAAAGAGGCAGAAGAAATTCCATTGCCGTTGCCTGGTCATAGTATCGAGAACATTCGGTGTGGTGGAGGATGGTTCCGGTGTTCCGCATCCATCGAAAGAGATTAACAGTCAATAACATTTTAACTTTTTTTAAAGAGTTAAAAGTGGTTTTTGGGTGTCACAAGAGACCATAACACTAAGAAAGCGATATCTGTGCGATGTTCGCGGCGACTAAAGCCCTGTTAAACGAGAACGCAAGTTAATGCAAGTTTTGACTTGCGCGGACTTGTGTCTTGGTTTGAACACCAACTTGAATCGACTTGCATCTACTTGCATTGACTTGCGGCGAGCAGTTTGAACGTGCTCGAATTTGATCGTAAGTTGATGCAAGTTTTGGCTTATTTGAACAGTCACCACGCTAAACTTCACAAGTTGTTTTCCATCTACTTGCGTGGAGCGGTGTTCAAACGAGGACGCAAGTTTCGAGTCAATACTTGCATCCACTTGCGTTCTTGTTTGAACGTGGCCTAAGGCACTTGCTTTCGCAATCTCGTACCCAGAGCCTGCGTTCCTCCTGGTCAGCGACCGAGAAACGAGAGGCTCTGGCCAATAGATCGATTTCACGTGACGTCACGAGAGAACTAAAATCTAAACTAAAATTCGGAGAAAGCTGATTGCCTGATATTTTGTATGTATCATGAAAAGAAGTCGTCTCTGGAAATTTGGTCTGATTCTGTTCATCGCTTGGCAAATTATCGGCACCAAAATTGTGTCACGCCATGCAGTCACGCATTTTCAAACGACGTAAGAACACATCAATTTGCGACAAATTTCACCTCATTTGCTTTGGCAATGAACTTAATTGTCATTTTCTATATATATAATCAATAAAATGAACAAATAAATGTATTTTTAATATCATTTCGATGCTTGGTATTTATGGTCGCCATATTGGTGTACATATTGGTGTACACCAATATGGCGGCCCCATACATTCTTACCAACAACAAGCCCACATTCAAACATTCGTATCTTCGTGGTGAAAAGCTCTTCTGACTCAATATTTTCTAGAGTTGCAAAGATTTAGTCGTTCTTTGAGGTACAAGTATTTTTATTTTATTTGATGCTCTGAAACCGACTTTATTTTTCTCGATGACGTCAGTGAAATCGATCTATACAAAATTTTAATCCGCTATTTACGGACTAGACTCAACTACGCATGTCAAGCTCTATCTGTGACAGAAAATTGCTGATCGAGAGCTTATTATTATGCACCGTATTTAGAAATATACTGAGAGGTAAAGAATGATATTTGTGTGATTTATTCACGTTTCGAAGTCTGTCAAGTGAATTTGAATCGATAGTCCAACGGCCATCTTCGAAGCACGACCTTCAACGACCAAGAGGCCACAAATCTATCAAAACTGCACTAAATCTTATCACTTGCTCATATCCTCTCGACATGAAGTAGTCTGACAATCTTTTTATATTCTGACAATGGTTCAGGCTACTCTGAACAATTTTACTTATCGAAAATCGATCTGGAAGTAATAATTTAGGATAATTCCGGGAAATATCGATTCTCAAAATATGCGAAGAATGCAAAATTCAAACGCTCCTTCTATTGTTCTGTCAATCAATCAGAGTGCTCCAAATAACTGTATTGGCCAGAGCCTCTCGTTTCTCGGTCGCTGACCAAGAGGAACGCAGGCTCTGGGTACGAGATTGTTGCTTTCGGCATTTGAATTCAGTTGTTTAAGAGCCTTGAGCACTTACCTTGGCGAAGTTACTAAAAATAGGCTTAACCGCCACGAACATGGGACAGACATCAATACTGAGTTTCGCTCTCTTAGTATTATGGTCTCTTGGTGTTACCCCAAGTAGTTGCAGTACTTACTTTGAAAATGTATTGTATTTTAAGGTGGGTGCAAGTTAATGAAATTAAGAAATAGTTATACAAGCTTCGGCTGTGACAAAGTGATTTGTATGATGAATGTTTGTGTTAATTTTTCAAACTCAGTATGGTTTCCTGGTCCCCCCCCGGCCAAACACTCAGGCCTAGGGTATTACCTGAAAGGCTGACTATCTTAGCCATTCAGAGGGTGTCATCGAGTTACCAACTCGACTCATTGTGGCCAGGATTCAGGGATTTAATCAATTGGAGAGCTATCACTGCCAAACTGTGTTGGTACTTATAACTTGGTTGAATGAATGAATGACTGAATGAATGACTTTATTTAAGATCCTATGATAGAACCTCGCGATTCTAAAAAACATGATATTAAAAATATAAAGTATATATGTATATACAAATAAGTATATTCAATGTAAGAACCAAAAATATAAAAAGACTGTTCATAAAAATACTATGCGTCTATATTGCATCTCAGAGGTGGACACATTTAGGGATGAAACTGTTTTTTAAGCGTTCGATCTTCAGTGCTCGTTTCTGAATGTGCTCAACTTGATCAGATAAAGTTTGCGTAAGGGAGAAGTGAAATACAGCACAGGCATATTCCAACACCGGGCGAATGAATGAGCAATAAACAGTGATTAAGTCGTTCGTAGTAGCTCCAGAACGTTTAAGAACTCTTAGAGCATATAATCTTTTACTTGCTTTAGTACAGATGTGACTAACATGGGTATTCCAAGTGAGGTTTGATGAAATTGTTACCCCTAGTAATTTGAAGTCTTGCACAATCTCGATGTCGGAGCCAGAGGAAGAAAGGTTGTCAAACAGCAAAGGATCTCTCAGAAAAGACACGCGCAATTCTTTGGTTTTCGAAACATTCAAACGCATATTGTTGCGTTCAGTCTAGTCACTGATAGCATCGATGTCAGACTGGAGTGTCGAGCTTGAAGACGATCTTGAGACAATATTAGTAGTGATCCATGGCTTGTCATGGGGATGTTTATATTTAGCGTGCGCAAAGGAAGATGAGTGTCGAGAACAGATGTTATCAAATTGGAGAAAAAAGAAAACTGACTGTCCACTGAGACGAGTTCAATCCAGCTAGGGTAGTAAATAGTGCTCTTCTATTAGCAGGTCGACAGTCTCTCTTGGTAGTGTAAACAGGAGAGTATGACATAGGGTATTGTATTGAAGGGCAAAAAAGAATACTAGAGTGGTCAGACAGTCCGATTGGAGGAAGGATCCGGCGTTACATCACAGTAGTACTTTGGAAGAGTAGTGAAGATTTTGTCGAGGATGTTGTTTCCACGAGTGGGTTTATTTATCACTTGCTTTAGGTTGAAAGACGAAGTCCAGTTTCCAGGTTTAAACTGGTTAAAGTCACCCAAAATTACAATTCCAGCGTTACGATATCTTACGAGGGCGCAGTCCAGGGATTGAAATAAGTAGTTTTTCAAAGCATTGTCATTATTTGTACTTGTTCGATATCTTTATAAGTAGTGGAAAGACTAGCTACAGTAGTCGCAGACCACCACCTCGCTGGTCTTCAGCTCAATCTTTACGAATGGAAGTGTATCCAGGAATCCTCATCAGATCGTATGTGATGTTTGATGACAGTCATGATTCTGTAAAGATCACAATGTCGCATTTATTGTTCACCACTGTTGCAGTAATTTCATCAAGCTTGTTAACCATAGATCTAGTATTGCTTAAAAGGAATGAAGGAAACCCATACGGTGTTCGGGGATTTGTTACAATATTCTTCCTGCTGTAGGATTGAAATTCTACGTTTTGTTTGGTGTGTTCTTGAATATTTAATGAGCCGGGAGGGCATTTATGTAAATTATCTTCCATTGGTAACGCTTCATTTGTCGAACTTGTACAAGAAGAGGGAATTGAAGAACGATACAATGAGCCACCAAATCGACCTCCACGTCGACGACGAGAACTACGAAGGATACCAAACGCTTTTAGGGATTCGAAAACATGTGGATTTAAGGTGGCCCGTAACTATTGATTTGTTTGTTGGGCATGAATTTCAAACGCGTCTTTTTACATCAAACCCTTGTCCGATTTCTGAGAAATTTGCAGCCATTTGTCTACAAGCCTTGAAATTTGTACCGGTAATTATTTTTCTGCGAATTAGATCAAGTAATTCGAGATATCAGACGACTTTTAAAAATGGCTTTTTGAGAAAAATTGGTCATAATCTAAAATTCCGAGGTGAATTTTTTTCCTATTTCGTCAATCAAGTATAAAGGCATAGAGGACTACATACAACATGTATCGGGCCAATTTAATCCTTAGAAGTTGCGATACAAAATTTGCGCTGCCTTTTGGGAAGCAAGGGTGGCCAAGCGGTGAGAGCGCCGGTCTGTCACCGCTGTGGTCCCTCGTTCAATCCCCGGACGGGGCATCACATGTGGCTTGAGTTTCTTGTTCCTTCTCTCCCTTGCTTCGAGGGTTTTTTCTCCGGGTTCTCCGGTTTTTCCTCCCTCAGTAACAACGAACTAGTTTCGATCTAAGCTGTGCTCCGTGATCAGACATGAGTCGTATGGTGGCTGCTACGTGTATGTGTATGTAAATTTGTATGTAAATGTGTGATTGTTCAATTGTCTCGTAATGAAAGCGCCCTTGTAAACCTTCGACTCGATCACGTTGAGCTGCGCCCTTCGTAATTCAGCACTTGGCTGCGAGGAAGGGTGATGAGCTACCCCAAATTTATTTATTTATTATTTATTATGACGCAAAATTATGTAGTCAAAACTACCGCCAAAATCTCAACAACATTTCAAAAACAGCGAGAACTATATCTGCTGTAAGAAAGACAAATACCTATTGTAAATTGTGAACAAAATATGGAGAGATGAGAAGCTAAACGCCAATGTTATCCTCAAGCAAACTTGGGGAGTAATTTTTGTGACCACGAGGTGAGCGTTGCGAATTTGTATCAGTACTTCGAGTTGCCGAAGCGTAAATTGCACGGAGCATCGCTTCAAGTGCCATGTTACACCAACACAATTTTATGGCAACGCCGTGGCGCGGACAATCTTCGTTCAAAATCGTCTCGTGTAACACTGCCTTTATGTACAATATTACACTGCGTGGCATTGTCGCGGTTTTGATTTGGGTACAACTGTTATACCGGGGGTTCTAGCTATGGGTCCGGGTCCCTTCACCTCCGGGTCTCGGATTCTTGACGGCTTTTGATTATTTTCCGCGGTTGGGTCCTGCTACCGTCGGCACGCCATTGGAGGGGTGGTGACTAGTCGGATGCTATTGCTGTTGGAAATAGGTTCTCAATCCACGAATTGTTTCGCCATTGGCAGATTGATTTAGTTCAGGTTTTAACTTTGAATCGTCTTCTTCAGCCTAATGCCAGTATATAATTATTGCGTATTTTGTAAAGGATATACAACTTACCTTTTAGTGAAAAGTGGGATTCAAGAACCATACTTGGTTTTGAGATAGTTGTATTTAAAATCACGCCACATGGTGAAGTCGTGCAACTCTTTTTCATCCAAAGGCAGCCATCCATGGCTATCCTTTCTAGACATGATTTCTTCCTTTTTCTTATCAGTTGATTCTAACCACTTCTCTATCAATATATCACATTCGACAAATGTGCATCTCTTTCTAGTTTTAGCTTTGTGAGCATTTCTCCATTTTGTTAGTTTGTCCATTTCCTCGGGATAAGGGACAAGCACATGGTAATTTCCTACAGGGAATTTTTTTTCAGGCCTTTCATGAAGATACCTCTTAATTTCGGAATTTAAGCCAACAAAGCATGATCTATGAGCTTGCTCTGGATATAATACTTGAAGGGTATCGATCTATTGAAAAAAACAACAAAAAACAAAAACAATGAACACATTTTCGGCAATTGACTTCAAAACTACAGATAGAGTATGAACTATGACTGCTAATACTTTGGAATTGCAAGCTACAGAACAACGCCTAAACATATGCCGGATCACCTAAATGTATTTCTGAATGAGCATCCATCAAGTTCTAGTACTTAAACCTCATCTTTAGAGATTGTCCTTCTGGTCTCTCACATAACTTACATCATCTCTTGCTTCCTGAGGAGGTCTCAAAAGGTCGAGCAGAAGATATTCAGTTTCATCATCTTTGCAAGTTGTTTGGGCTGGAAGGAGAATTGAGAACACAATCAATTATAGTTAACAATTACAGTAACTACTTTACTTTGATATGAGCATCAACACAACCCATTAATGATAAAAATTTAAAAGTTAAATCTACCTACATATCCATAAGACTCATGAGCATGTGTGAAAAAGAGTCGGCAAACTCAGAACACTTTAACGACCTTTGTAAATAGCCTCCGCCTAAAAGTTTACCTTTATTAAAAACGCTTTTATTATTATCATTATTATTCTAAGATTGCACGCTAAGTATGTAGTGGTAAATTACTTGAGATCTGGTGCCAATAAGACTCCTCAGATCTCAAGGAACTTCCTCAAAATTCGTGCAGAGTTCAAGATGACTGTTTTCTGCAATTCCTCAACCTGACAGGAAGAAACTAAATGGACAGTTTATCCGCCAAATCGTTATTATTATTATTATTGTTGTTGTTGTTGTTGTTATTCTTCTTCTTCTTCTTCTTATTGTTGCTGTTGTTGTTGTTGTTGTTATGATGATGTGAAGAATGTCAACTGTCCTTTTTTGTTTGATGGGGATAGGAAAAGGTTTGAAAAAATATGGGTGTTTCACTGGATTTCCAAATCCATCCACATAAACAAATATGACAATCTAGCGGTTGGTTTCATTAAAAGGTCACTATAATTATCCATGAGTTTGAGAAGTAATCTTCTACTTTTTTGAAATTCTCCCTCCTAGGGCTTCCCTCTCCTCTGTTCACAGGCTAGTGCTTGAAAAGTTCAAATTTGTAAAAACAAAAACTACAAAGTTGTCAAAAGTTGTAAATCAAAAAATAGGAGAGGCAGTGAGTTGTCAACAGTTCATACAAATTATCAAATAAACTCCACAATTTTCATATACTTCCTCTCATCAAGAGAACATAAATAAGAGAGGGAAACTTGCTCTCTTGCTATCAGTCATGCTCGTTAATTTGTTGTTGCTTGGGCTTCACGTGTTTTAGCAGATTTCAAATTGGGCACTTTCAGTTTTGAGAAACAACACAAGCAAGGCTTATAAAACAAATGACGTAGATGCAGTCAGGGGAGAACACTGACATGACATTGCTGAATATCAATTGGTATGTTTTCTAAAGTGACAAAGTCAGAAAAAAAGAACACTTTTTATTGTTAGAAAATGTTGTAATTGAAAACAATTCTAGCAAATCAAGAGGTAGAAAGAAACTCAAGTCTTCTTTGTTGCTTGAGTGTTAGTGTTCTAGTGATCCTATTCAGATAAATATTGCAGTTATCAGTTGATTAAAGTTATAGCTTGCCATTGTTGTTGTCACTGTTAGTTGACAGTTTCCCATGGCTGTTAATTGTGGAATTAACCAGTCTTCATATGGCTTTGATTATAACATTTTTTTTTTTCCATTCTCAAAAATGCATGAGTCATTATATTGCTAATACATGCTAATATTCAGTAATGCCATGGCCCCCTTGATTGCATTATGTCACCAGACAAGAACTTGTCTTGCTCGTTTTTCTCTCAAATTACAACAAAGAAAGCTCACAAAGCTCAAAAAAGAAAGACAAGCCAAAAAACAAACAAACAAACAAACCAACAAACCAAACCAAACCAAACCAAACCAAACCAAACCAAACCAAACCAAACCAAACCAAAACAAATCAAACCAAACCAAAACAAAAAAAAAAACGTGGGACTTGGAGCAAGTATTACAAGTTTCAAGAATATTATGAAACTTACTTGTATCTTCAAGATCATATGTTGAGTCTACTACTGGAGACAAGGCTGGAAGCAAAGTTACTTTGAAAATGGCATCATCATCATCTTCATCACAACCACCACAACTACTATCACCACCACCAATGGCATCAATACCGCACTCAGTGGATGGCAAAATAGTGGTGCTAGATGAGGCATCTTTTGCAGATGAGGTGAGAGATGCAGAATCAGTTGTGGTGCTAGTGGTGGTGCTGTGTGAGGCAGCTGTTGTGGGTGACATAGTCGATGAAAAAAAAGGTCTACCATTCAAAATTATACTGCTGAACCTCTGCCTCATCAAATCCATAGAAGGTACACTAAAATTAATGGGGAGACCTAAGAATAGAAAAAGTGTTATGTTAATTTGAACATGACAAACAAATATTTTGATAATATAAATAATAAAAAAATCAAAATATACCTAAACGTCATTATTATCATTCAACAAAATTTCATAATAATATTTACCTGACACAAACAATGACATGAAGCAGAGAAGATATACACCACAATCAGTAGAACTAGGACCTTGGGATGGGAGCTGTGACCTTTCTTGATCAGTCAGTTTTCTGTATGTACAAAGATCAATCTTGAATTCCCTAAAAAATGCTCTTAACAAATCAAAGACGAAGGGGCTCTTTCTTTCTCTGCAAAGAGAGTCATACTCCCCATACAATTTCAATGTAGTGTCAATCATAACACACCACCAATGCCCAGGACAATGAATTGGAAATATTAATTTCTTATACTTGCTTAAATCTCTATTCATTAGTGTTTTTCCCTGGTATTGATTCTGTTCCAGCCAAAAAGTGTTGGCCACGAAAACATCTCTATTTTGTGACATTAGGAAGCTACCAATGTAATTAATAACTGAATCATTCACTAGAGAACCAGGTTTTAAAGATCTCATGTCTCTTGCTTTAACACTTCCATGCTTATTAGAAACAATGGTATCATCACTTATTGGACTGTTCTCTTCCCAAATTTTATCAAGACTACTCTCAAAATCTTTTATCACCTCAATGTCAGGAAGAACATCAACATCAACTGGTTTGACCTTTGTTCCAGGTAATCCAATATTGAATGCTGCAAAAAAAGGGTTGTCTTGACATTCTTGTTGAAGAAAAATCATGCCCTTTAATGGTGACAATTGCTGAGGTGCAGTTGACCTGCTGTCAAGCAAAATGATTTTTTCTTTACTGAAGACAAGCGTAACAAAATGATGTTTCTTGATCCTGACAACAAGGGAAGGTTTAGAACACTGATCAAAGATTTGAAGAAAGAGGGTGTAAAGCCCTTCAAAACAAAAACTACTCAAACCTTTGATGCAAATACCATCTGTAAGGGCACGTACAGAAGCATCCAATCTTTTAAATGTCATGTTTTTCATGAGGGCAGCTTGTTCCATGGCCATTATGCTGTAGTCTCCATCCAAGCAGCGCATTGGTTCAATGCCAATAGAAAATGTAGAATAAACTATCAATTGCTTGAGCCACATGATATCAGCTGCAAGGTCTACATCCTTTATGCTAAAAAAAGGTGAACTACCAGGAGGTAAGCACAAAGAATTGTTCATGGCACAAAGACCACAGAAAGAACTATAGCCCTGAGTCTGCATCCAAATGTTATGTGTACTTCTTACATGCACTTCTTTATGCTCTGAACCCTGTTTACCAACCACTTTGTCAATATATTGCAAGTTTTGAAGGACATTTGGATCTTGCGAGCACTCAGACAGCAAGACACTAAGAGATTCTGAAAACTTAGCAATCTCCTCATGAGCTAAAACATTAAGCAAACACCTTTCCTTTAACTCAAGAAATTTTTCAGATGACATAGGAATAAAGTTAGTCATATACAAAGGTACAGAATTGGATGGTGTCTGATTAGATCTGGGTGTTGGTGGAGGTTTATTGGAAGCTCCAGGTACAGAACTAGATAGTGTCTGATTAGATGTCAAAGATGGTGCAGGACGTTTCTCAGAAGGTTCAGGAAGAGAAGAAGATGGTGTCAAATTAGATGTGGGTATTGGTGGAGGTTTATTGGAAGCTCCAGGTACAGAACAAGATGGTATCTGATTAGATGTGGAAGATGGTGCAGGACGTTTCTTAGAAGCTCCAGGAACAGAAGAAGATGGTGTCAAATTAGATGTGGGTGTTGGTGGAGGTTTATTGGAAGCTCCAGGTACAGAACAAGATGGTGTCTGATTAGTGGAGGGTGTTGGTGCAGGTTTCTTAGAAGCTCCAGGTACAGAAGAAGTAGAAGGCACTTGTTTGGTTGTTTTGGAAAGGCATAAAGACAGCACTCCATCATTACCTTTTTTTATCAAACCAGACTTCAAAGCTAACTGAAGGACCATTTCTTGACAGCATGAATGGAAGCATGGCTTATCAACATCACATTTCAAGCAACTAAAACAGTCAGAAGGGTGATTCATACCTGATAAGTGGGTGAGGATTTGTGAGCCAAGTTTCTTCTTTCTTTCATACTCCCAGTGAACAGTTCCATAGAGAAAATACTTGAATCCCTCCTTCTTCAGTTCTTTGATTCCACTGCTAAACAAGTCGTGGAAATGCGCAGTTTTGTCCTTGTTCATTATTGAGGACACCATAGCCAGAAAACCACGATCCAACACAGTTTTGTACTTCTGGAACAGGTCATCAATGTTTGAAGACAATCTCTTACTTTGGTTGGATCTTCTAAAGTTGCAATCATACATTTCCTTCCTCACAATAGAACCGTATTCAGATATGCAATTGTGTAAACTTAGCAAGGAAAGCTGTGGATCACTACCAGAAGACTGTAGACATTCATTGTTATAAACTTTGGTCATCTGACCACTATATACACATTTGATAAAAGTTGAGCAGCTCTCTTTGTCATTTATACATACTTTGTACATCCCACCAGGAAGAACCTCTTCTATCACACCGATTTCATTTAAACTTTGAAAAGGATCCTTCCTCTCAAGACACTGCTTTCTCTCCTGTTGAACTTTGTACACTACCTTGTCACCCACTTGAAATGTGTCTTCAGATTTTGATCTTTTAATATTCCTCTGTATGGTGTATTCAGTAGATTCAAGGACATCAAAGGTTAAAACTTTATAGTCTGAACTGCTTAGACCAAGAAATTTGTTAATATTTTGGCATTCAAAAATTTCTCTTTCTTCTTCTGTTTTTGTTTCTAGTGGTAAAGAGGTATCATTGCCAGGTACAACATGTTGAAGAAGAAGATTTACTGTGGCCTCTGGAAGAGTGCCAAAGGATGAAGCAAGGATAGAGTCTGAGGTCATGTTTGTGACTGTCTTCATTGAGGCTTGTAACGCATCATCATCAAGATTAGATTGACACTCTGAAACCATGTCTTCCTCCCCAAATTCAAAATCTGCAAGGCATGAGTCGTCTAGAGATGAAACCAAAAATTCATCATCAGGGACAATATGGCTGGTAATACCTGAAGGTTCTCTATTCCTGTACACTCTAAATGGAATGTCATCAATAGTGCTGTGCCACTTTGAGTTGAGGAAGTCAGCAATGCCTGATAACAAGACTGGCCAAAGATTAGCTTGTTCAGCTCTCTCAACTTGCTGAAGAAACCTTGCAAGGCACCGTTTAACTTGCTTGTTCAGGTTTTCAATTTGACCCTGAGACTGTGGATGGTAAGGCCTTCCATGAACAAGACGAACCTTGAAGTCTTCACTCAACTTCTTGATGACACCTGCAATAAACTCTCCACCATTATCGGATTGAAGGATTGTAGGAGCTCCTTCTTTTATAAAGAGAAGGCGTAATATTTTATAAATCTCAATAGCTGACTTTGTTGTTACAGGAAAAAGCCAGCAGAATTTTGAGAAACAACACTTGACAGTCAAGATGTACCGATATCCCCACTTATTATCAGACATAAACTTTCGGTACTTTTTTGGAGCCATGTCAATCAAGTCACACTGAAGGCGATAATGAGGCTTGTAAGTACGGATTGGAATGGGAGGAGGCTTAGAAGTACTTGGCAATGGAGTATTTCTTCTGCAATTGTCACACTTTGAAAGGAAAAACTTGATCATTTCAAAGCTTCTTCTGAATTGATATTTTGAAGAGAACAATTTGCTAAGCCCATTTATTCCTCCTGGTAGACAAGTGGTTAAACCCTTCTTAACAGGAACACAATGAAGTTCTTCAAGAATTTCTGTAACTACCTCTTTGTACAGTAGTTGCCTTGTCTTCACAATTCCATCTTTTTCATACTTGTGGATCAAAATAACAGGAACTCCGTGCGTATCTTTTGAAACCTGATCACTATCAATTTTTACTGTGTAAATTGGCCTTTGTGTGCTTTTTCTGTCAAACAGACGCCTCTTATGGGTTTTAAAAAAGGTTTCCACCTTTTGTGGTGTTTCAAGTTTTTTAAAAGAGGAATGTGCTGGGATAAACTGCAGCAAAGCAGCAGCTAAAAGCTCATAATCAGCACGCGTGCATGCATTCAAATGCAGGTTTTCATGACCTGTAATTATAGAGAAATATACTGCGGTTAAAATCTAGAGTACAGTATTTGCATGTATATCAAAAGAAACATACTGAAAAAGAGTGCAATTTTTCCTATTTCATAATTATAAAACAATGGCAACAATTATTATTAAAATCATTACAATTACAGTTACAATTACTGTATGCCTTATAACATTAATAATAATGATAATAATTATAAAACATATATTTTGACACCAAAATATTTAAAAATATCCTAAAATACTGAGAAAAATAAGTTCATAGACTGATAACCCTAATAATAATAATAATAATAATACGGAATTTCTATAAATAGACAACCTGAGTGGAGAATTAATTCACACTACAGGTGTAAGATACTGCTTATAATAATAATAATAATAATAATAATAATAATAATAATAATAATAATAATAATAATAATAATAATAATAATAATAATAATAATAATAATAATAATAATAATAATAATAATAATAATAACAATGAACGAGAAATTTTATCAAATACTGCACAAGGCGTTAGCCAAGTGCAGTATGAGAATATTTCGAGTTCATTGTTAGTAAAGGAGTGAAGATAAATACCGATAATTCACGAGCAAAGAGTGTGTTAACCTTTTTATTATTCAATTTGAATACACTGCAGAAGCAGGCTAAAACTGTCAGTCCACATCTAAGATAACTAGAAATAAACTTAACTCAAGTACCGGTAACTCAAAATAGTAATCTGACTTAACTTAATTCAAAATTAGTTTAATACCATTTGGTAATTTTAACAATACAAATAAACGTTTCAGAAGAAGAAAACTAGGAGAAAAGTACCGTGATACAAGAACTTTAGATTAAAGATAATAAACGAGTTCTCGGAATCCATGTTTACAACTTGTGAGGTAAAATTGAAATCATCCATATAAACAAAGAAGACAGACTTTTTTGGATTGTTAAAAGTGATTCAGCACTGAGTCCTAGAACTCTGTAAGTGAAAGGTCTAGAAAATTATCGCTGGAGTTATGGATATAGGTTTAAACTGGCGACTTACGGCTGAAATGCTGCTAAACTTTGGTGCCGCAGGCAAGAAGCCGGGAAAAAGTGGTTTTCGACGAGCCAAAGGCTGAAGTACTCGTTTGGCATTTTCTTCGATTCTTGATAAAATTTCTTTTACCCCATGTGAGAGAACTTGTGGCGACAGACTTTCTAAACTTTCTATGAGATACGTTTTGGATAACCAGTCTAAAAAAAAAGTATATATTAAGATGAATTTGGAAAGTCAGCGAACTCTGTTCAGTTTAAGCCGTTGAAATGTTTATCTCCGTAAGCTCCAAAAACTTCAGTGAAATTGAGTTTACCTTCAAAACAGGCACGCTAAGAAGTTTTAAGTATGCTCGTTGATCTTCTCTTTTTGGAAAAATCCTCAAATTTATCACCAGGAACATTTTTTCTTTCCAACTATGATGTATTGCCGTGATTTGTCTATATTTATTTCATGGAAGTTATTGCATAATGACGTGTTGTCACGTCATAACAACGCGTCACGTGGTACAAACTGACCAATCAGAAAATCAGAATTTGTACTGCAGTGTATGACAATTGAATAATAAGTACAATTAAAGGATCAAGATAAAAAATATAAATTATATAGTGCCTGCTGTTTATTGTTGGTTTTCTTTCACTGTCTCGGGAAAGATTTCAATAGAAAATGTATGTATAATATTGCTTTCTAATTGAATTTGTAGGGGAGAATGATCTGAAAAGTGAGGACTTTCTAACAGAATTTTGGAGAACTTTGTATAATTTTGAAATGTATTTAATAAGTGGATGTTTTGATTTCTATTTTTATGATCTATCTTTCCAGTTAGCAAAGTGTCACAATGATCAGCTAATAGACATTAATATATAAAAAAACATGATGATAAACACCAATTACATATTCCTGGCCAGTGATATGACATTTGTTTGTTTGGTATTCCTGGCCAGTGACAATAGTTTGTGGTGATGTATTCCTGGCCAGTGATGATAGTTCATGGTGATAAATTCCTGGCCAGTGACAATAGTTTGTGGTGATGTATTCCTGGCCAGTGATGATAGTTCATGGTGATAAATTCCTGGCCAGTGACAATAGTTTGTGGTGATGTATTCCTGGCCAGTGATGATAATTCATGGTGATAAATTCCTGGTCAGTTGATCATGATGTATTCCCATAGCTGTCAACTCTCCAAATTTATCCAGAATTTCCAGATTTTGGACAGTGTCTCTCAGAATGAAATTATAATCTCCCTGATAAATGGCTTGATGTGAATCATTGAAAATGGCAGCACATGTATCTTTCCAGACTCAAGAGACATTTCTCCAAACTCGAGGTTTTTGGGGGTGGGCAGATTTATATTCCTGACCAGTGACAATAGTCCAATCATGATGCATTATCGGCAAGTGATGGTAGTTGATATGATCTTCATTTTAAGTGCAAAATTTTTGAATAGAAAAATAGCCAAAATATTGAACGCTAAAATGGAACACTACTTATAGCCATCTAAGGTTTAACATTCAAATACTGTCTTGAAGGGTGTTCAAAAACTTTAACTCCTAAACTTTTACTTTATTTGCTTTAAATGTCTTAATGAATGATATGTCTTATTCTGCATAAATTTCAGAAATCAGATGCTATATACCCGCTCAAAATTTGACATAAAAAATCGAGCCTTCCCCACAATAAATACCCGCAGGCCACCTTAATGCTAAAAGAAAAATCACAATAAATAAAAATCCTACGTTATCCTGCCTTGACGTATACTCATTTAGTGCCAACTTTCAGTTTTATTTAGTTCAATAATTGATATTAATATGACAGAAGTTCAATAAAGTATGCTATTTTTGACCCTTTTTTGCAACCTTATTGAAAGTTCTTTACTATACTGTATATGTCATCATTTAAAATTTGCATTTTGTTATGAAGGACTATATACTTGTAAAGTTTAGATAACATTCTGGCATTTCCACATTTGTTTTTGTTTTTTACAGGAATTAAAGCATCTAAATTATATAAGTAACCAGAAAATGTTCTAGCAAAATGCATAACTTTAAGAACTTGGCTTACTTGGGCATGCAAAGCAGACACTTACACTGCATGAATTACTATCCTGTGGATATATTATATCTACATGTAAAGTTTACATTGATATACTCAAGCAAGTATAATACACCCATAAAGTTGTGGGAAGTAACATAAAAAAATAAACTCACCAACTGCTTTGATTTCCTCAGAAGCAGTTTCTTCCTAGGGGGAAAAAATGTGTTAGTGTTAACTATCAAGAACTAAAACAATATTATATCTAAAAGGCCAAAAAATTATAAACAATATTAATTATTTTATAGCAACCATCTTGACTAGTTTTGGTGTTAAGCTACTGTTCATAAAATATTATACTGAAAACAATTACCAGAACAAAACCCATTATTAGTATAAGCTTAATGGTTGTAGACAAGAAGCAAAATATCGTCACTTACAGTTTCTTGTTCATCCATCTTTTGTATAAAAAAATGATGAAAGGAAGTCCTCAATTTGGTTCCTCGTTTAGACCTCTTATTGTGGAACTTTTGTTTCAGAGTCACTCACCAATTCTACGAAAAGTGTTAAAACTAGTGTTAATTTAATGAAGCGAACTTCGCTTCGAACCGAAGTTATACTGTTGAATAGAAACTTCGCAACTTCGCCCGAACTATCTTAGTTTGAAAATTGTTAGAAAATTTTGTGAAAGGAACAGAATGACTGACTACAAGTCTATGCATCTGTAATTCATCTCTGAGTTGCTGGAATTTTTGAACATTCAATCCATTTCAATCTTCAAGCCAAAAGGACACATCACACTCACAATAGTTATATTTTCAACCGACTATGATAATATGAACGAGATGATGATCATAAAACAACATCAAAGTTTTAAGAATGCCAAAAAAAATACGCTATATCGATGATGAAGGAGAAGTATCCTCAAGGTGAGATCGCGAGCTACATCAAGAATATAATTGAGCCATCATTTATCGTACAAATCAGTCATTTAAGCTTAGTATCTCAGCATACCTTTACAAAGCGTGGAAAATACAGCTTCAAATCCAAGGAAGTTCGAATAAAAAGTTAGAATAAAATGGAATTACAGATTACACACTTCAGGGACAATCGTGCTTCGTAATCACACCGATCAAGTAACAGTTTCACTAATCATTTACAAGACAACTTCACCACGTAAAATCATTGGTGGATAAAAGCGTGTCTTTGATTGGTTCATATCAGGAAAGACCAGTCTGCCACGGAGGACCGTCCTACCACGCTACATTTGTCATTGGTGCAACGTTTGGTTTTAACTGTGGTTACGCCATCAATCCTGCTAGAGATCTGGGACCAAGAATCTTCACGGCCATGGCGGGCTGGGGAGGAGAGGTCTTCACGTGAGTATAATTACAAACTATACTGTAAATACCGTGATCGACCATGGCCATCTAATGAAGATCAGGATATTTTTTTCAAGTTCGAGTAATGAACAACAAAAACTCTTGAGTTGAAGAATAGCTGTTGTACAAAACTAAAATCATTTCTGTCAGAAAGTTTAAGGTGGTTCGATATAGTTTTTTTATTGACCATGCTTCCGTTTTTAATTCCGCGAATTGAACAACTTACTCTTGACCAACCAAAACGGTTTTTACAATAGTTATTGGACTTAAATAAGGGTTTATATTTTTGTCTATTTCATGTCGATTTGTGTTGCCATAGCGACGGAAAACAAAGATGGCTGAAATCAAATTTTCTAAAATATCTTTCGAACTCGAGTAGCTCTAGACAAGGGACTATATGGGCAATAAACTACATGATAAAGCAAAGAAATTAAAGCTGAATCCAATAATTTTTACCAAGCCGTTTTCGAATAAAATGCGAAAACATAAATAATGCACATTTGCCAATTTCCGGTCCTTTATTCCAAATCACTTCAATCAAAGAGTTCTACTATGTTATCTACTTTACCTTGGTATGTACTTTGTTACATAGTATTTGGGTGCTTGGAATTCTTTGAAATCAAGAGCTATTTCAGAAGAACTGATTTCAGTCCTATTTATATATCGTTGCCATGGTAACACCAATTACACTGAAACTGACAAAAAACAAAACCTTGATCTCAGTTTATCTACTGACGGGAAAACCATTGTGATTAAACTAGGGTAAGCTTATCACTTAATAAGCTAATCAATAAATTTCATTTTTTTAATTGTTTGTAATTTATTCAAAAACGGCTTGGTGAATTGTGCCTTAATTTCTTTACTTTATTATGTAGTTTACTGTCCCTTGTCTGGAGCTGCTCAATTCCGAGAGATATTTAAAAAAATTGATTTCAGCCATCTTTGTTTACCGTCGCTATGGCAACACAAATCGAAGTGAAATAGACAAAAATCAAAACTTTGATTCAAGTCCAATAGCTGCATGGTGTAAAAACTGTTTTGGTTGGTCAAGAGTATGTTGCTCAGTTTGTGAAGTGAAAAACGGAAGCATTATTTGTCAATAGAAAACTATTTCGAGCCACCTTAAGTTGTTTGTAATTAGTTTTAGCCAATGAAAGTTGAATCAAAGTGTTAATCCAAAGCGAAAATTTGGATCGAAAATGAGGTTTAGGCCTTCATTTGCTCATTTGCTGTATGTTTTCCTGATATTCAGCTTGAAAAAGCTTAGTCCCAACACAACGTAAAAAAAAAGTCTTTGTACAATTCAAAAATTTGTTTTAAACAGGTATTTTATCTTGGTACATCAGTTTTTAACTAGCTGGTAGAAAAAGGATTTAATTAATTGATTGTTAATCGATCCAGAACGAAAATTATGGATTAAAACTCGCACGAAAGTCTAGTTTTTGGCGCTTTTCGCCATTATTGCTCGTCATTAAAAAAAATCTCCTCTTAATCTTTTTATAGCAGCAAATACTAAAAAAACATTACTTTGTTTTTAACCGGAAATTTGAACTTTATTAACGAGAATGATTAATTGGGTGGCTACAGCAGCCCCGGTACGATATGCTGTTTTATTTTCAGTGCTGCTAATAATTGGTCTTGGGTTCCCTGTGTGGCGTGTCCTCTAGGCGGTGTCATTGGTGCATTTGCGTACATCTTCTTGGTTGAGTTGCATCACTGCGTTGATCATACTGAACAGTCTGCAGCCGAGAACGACGACAACCAACAAAGTCGGCTTGTTCCTGCTAGTCAAAGCCGCAAGAAGGATGAGCGAGAGAGTGCTATTTAGATTGTGAAAGCACTTGTTGTAACTATAAGTGTTCTTTAATTCCTGTCCTCTACTTAAGGCTAAGGTCAAACGTCGTACTTAATTGAGCTGTACTTAATTGTGGAATTCAGGTCGACCCAAACAATTTAGTTCGACAAGCCAGGTCAAACGTCGTACTAAATGAGTCGATCCTAAAACTCGGTTAATTAAGTTCAAGTGTAGCACACCTGGGAGTCAGTTGTATAAAACGACTTAGTCGTACCAAATCATCAGTCGCACCTAATTTGGGTCAAACGTCGAACTTTACATGAACTTATTTCTTTGAATTAAATACGGCTCATGTGAAGTACGACGTTTGACCTTAGCCTAATATTTTTTGTTTTGTAATACTTTTTCAGGTGAATTTTTAAATTTTTCTAAATGAATTTTAATTTGGAAGATTCCATGATTGAAAACGCAATTTCGCAACTGTATACGTGTAGAATACTCTAAACTCGAGATGATTATTATTAGAATCCTTAGTGTGCATTAAAAGTCTTAAATGGTGCTGAACTATCTGATATATTGCTTCAGTTTTATTCTGTTGTAAAACTCAAGACATGCTGGACGTTTTTAGCACCAATAATTCTCACATTTATGGTAAGAATGGTGTTTTTAAAATCCTCTGACATTGCCGCAACAAGATACACACATGCACTCCAAAAAACTTTGACGTTGGTCAAGTTGGTCAATCTCAATGTGAAGTTTTGCTGTTGTATTTCGTGATGTGGAAAAGCGCAATTCTAGCCCAAAACGCATGAAAGAAACTGCACATTTTAAATACCTAGAGGACGTTCTAGAAAATATGAACGCTGCCGCGAAATCAGTAAGACTATAATCACCGAAAAACCACCGAAGACGGGAAGAATTAAGAATTGAGAGAATTAACCTTTGAACCCGGGGAGGGACTCCCTTATAAAAGGGGGCGGGGGTCCTCGTCGTCCCTTTTAGGGTTTGAAACCAGTGTTTTGGTCCCGCTTAGGGTGATGATGACGATATGCCCACCAGCTGAGTTTTGTGGTTCCCTTTTAGGTTTATACCATCAACAACAATGCTTCCTTTTCAAGACTTGATTTTATTTTACTCCCTTATAAAGTGCGTCAAAGTACACATGATATCGAGAAACCGAACCAAAATAACAGGTTATTGATTGGTTCCTCTTAAGGCGGTGTTACAGGAAACGATTTTTAACGACGATTTTCAGCGCAACGGCGTTGCGTTAAAAATCTTTCTCGTGTAACATGACACTTGGAACGATTTTCTTGAAATTTTCGCTTCGGCAACGCGTTGCGAGTTTTTTAATCCAAGTTAGAAACTCGCAACGCAAAATATTGCAAGTTGTTGCAACGTTGCGCGGAAAATCGTCGTTAAAAATAGTCTCGTGTAACACCGCCTTTAGGGGTGAAATTTCATCAATGCCACGCACATCATCTCAAAATCACAGGTCCCCTTTTAGGGGTTATTTTCCGAATTTTCCGATGAGGCGCCCCGCCCCCTTTTATAAGGGAGTACCCCCTCCCCCGGGATTGACCCCTCTCCAGCTCATTCTGATCAGTTTCTTTTTGTTTGACAGAAATTATTCGGGACTTCGAAATCAAACGATATCTAGAAGTGACACTGATTTTTCTCCGCAGTAAATTGTGTGATATTTTCACTATTTCAGCAGTAAGCTGAAGGTTTGTTCCCGAACAGACTATTTATAACAACGATGACTGATTATAATTATAAACGGACATGCACAAGCCTTTCTAGTGACTCAAATGCAGAGGATTATAACGCCTCGCCTAGCGATGGAGTAACGGAAAAACCAGGGGTTTACCGGCAGGCTTTCTTTCCCTCCTCTCCTCCCAAGTCCCCCTCCCCTTTCCCCTCCTTCCCCCTCTGCTCCCCTCCCTTTCCCTTGCCGAGAGCCAGCAACGCAGGCTAGAGATGACTTGGTAACAAGCCGTAACTATGGTAATAAACGGCATTAGCTCGCACTCGAGACAGCTCAAGGAAATGATATAAAATTACAAATGAAATTATATGATGATATGCTACTGAACATTGAAGGAAACTTAATAAATGAATAAAGTTAACGTTTTAAACTGATAAAGTTGACCGCTAGACTGAGTCAAGTAAAATCTTGTTCTGTGACAGTTCTTCCGCGCTGTCTTGATTACTGACGGAATGTTCATTTCCAGTGATCTTTATTGCTTCCAGCCACGCCACGTTCTTGTCGCCCAGCTATGTTAGCTTATGTTCCGCTAGTGCTGAGCACTCAGATTTATCGAGACGGACGTAGGCCATGTCCTAGCCTGCGTCACATCCGGACTTTTCCTCCGTTAAGTCCGTCTGCGAAAATAACGAACAAAACCGTGTTCTGAGACCCCCAGCATATAGCACGATTATATATAACAGACGCTGATTGGCTGGCGCATTTTTTTTGTATTCTAACGAAACTCGTGATTGGCTCTATGATCACTGGTGTGTTTGTCTTCGCCATGACAACACTTCCGTTAGATTTACCGTGATTATGAAAACAACCTACCAGTTAGATCCATCGATTTGCCTGCTATAAAAAGAAACTTTCGAAACATTCCAATCGAACATATTGCTAAATAATAGCCTTAGTTCACAAACATTCTCTCAAAGAGAAATTACGAGATTGGCCCCAGGTCATGCTAGCAATAAAGTTTGTTAATAACTGGAGTCCATCAAGCTGTCAAAACATCGACACTACCGTCTACGAACATTAAGCAAGCCAATCACGAGTTTCGTTAGAATTCAAAAAAAGCCCCAGCCAATCAGCGTCTGTTATATATAATCGTGCTATTTGCTGGGGGTCTCAGAACACGGGTTGCTCGCTATTTCGCAGACGGACTTAACGGAGGAAAAGTCCGGATGTGACGCAGGCTAGCCATGTCCTTGTCATGTGCTCAACCTTTTCAGTTCTTGTCTGTAGCGACCTCCCTGTCTCACCAATGTACACAACATTGCAATCGCAACAGTGGATCTCATAAATCACCGCACCCCTGTCTTGCGTTCACTTGGAATAAGATCTGTATTAGGCTTTGACAGTGGTCTTTTATTTGGTGGCTGCGAAGGATTCGCAGCATCGTTGCGGTGACTCCCCGTTACATAAGGGAGTACTGCAAATCCTTTTGGAGAATCACCGTTACTAAAATTATTACATTATACAGGGTACATTTTTCGGTGACATGAATCCCAAACTCAAATCATGTAGATTTTGCGTTTAAACTATTTGCTATAAGAGAAATTCTCAACTTACCTCAAGCAGAAATCTATGTAAATGCATGCATACATGCATATCTTTTAAATTAAGAGCAAAGAGACATTTATTAATACAAGGAATTAAACAGAGATAAAATACTGAGTCTAGAAAACATTTTTGTGCTCTCTCGCCACGCGTCGTTTTCACTGATATACGTCACATCCGTTTTTGCTTTATATTTCGCTTGCATTTTTACTTCGTCACCAGTGACCTGCAGCGATCACTGAACCATCACGTGACCGGAGTTTCACCCCTTTCCACATTTTATCACATTGACCAAAAATTCATCCTCTTTTGCGCGCGTTCAGCACGACCGTTGGGAACGGGCTCAAGCATATTCGTACAGAGGTAAATAAAGAAAACCAGGTAGGTCCTTCATATATGGTACATTATAATGGGTCCTATTGTATATAACATAATAATAATAATAATAATAGTATTTCGTTATATACAATAGGACCCATTATAATGCACCATATATGAAGAACCTACCCGGAAAACGAAGATGGCGCGCGGATGAAGATAAAATATATAGGTGCGTACGAAAACAAGAAAAGCGGTCCTTCTCTGCTCCCTGTGGAGATTCTTTATGTTATGCAGTTACTTGCAGGTCTTGTAGAAAATTATAATAGTCAAAATACAAGCTGTAACAAAGAAAGGCGACTTTCCATATAACTCCTGTGCGGTAATTTAATCTGCAAAATCTTAAGGTTCCAGTATAAAAAATGCAAACGTTTTCTGATGACTTTGATATTCCGAGATCTCCTGGTTTGACTTGAATCATTCTTGGTTCTTTTAGCAAAATATAAAGGTAGTTTATAAGTTCGTGTATTTGTCCTTCGATAATTTCCACTTGGAAGATTGTGATGCGATAATAAATGATTAGAAGTTACCAGAGTTTAAAAAGCTGATAACGACATTTTTAAGGATTTTTGCCCGTTGAAAGAGCCCGTTTCCAAAGTCAACATCCATGTAATTTTCGCAGTTTGCGGACGGCAATCTTTAATCTCGAGAGGAGCTGGGAACGAGTTTACTGGTGATCGAGTGAGTGATACATTTGCATATTCGCCCCCCCCCCCCCCCCCACAATAACTCGTGAATTTCACGAGTTAAAAATGACCCTTAAAGCTGGTCAAAATCTTTCTTCATCTTATAACTCGATACGTTTCTACCTTGTGAAACCGTCCATTTAAGATTCAACGCCAAACATTCATATTCACGTATTTCTTCGAATTTCTCTAAAACCTCTCGAACGATTTTTTTTCAATAACTCAGTATCACTTTATAGATTTCTAAGTCAAAGCAAAGTTGGCTGATGAACGACTAAAAGCTTTGCATTTTATTGTTCAAGATTATGCAAATGTATTCACAGCTATGATGGTAATTTGCATAATGTAACACAAAGAATAGAATAGAAGAATAGACATTCAACAATGGTGTTATAGTGTGACCTCAACCCTTGACTTTGCCCTGAGATGTCACGATAACACGCCATTAAAGAACACTTGTAACAGTTCAATGGATTGATACTTTTAGAAGATGATAATATAAAAATGAATATAAAAACATGCTTTAATTGCTTTACTATAAGGTTTTGTTTTAGAGCATTTTAAAGAAATTTTATTTCTGATCAGCTGAATAAAATATGACTGTAATTGAATATATGTTAATGATTACTCATGCAAATCACTGGTAGTTCAAGCGAGCTAACTCAAGCAGCAAGACATTACACTTGTGGAACAGCCATCGATCAACGCAAAGAGATTAATAAAGGTAAAATATTATCTTATAATAAATGCTACGTTTATACTATACTCAGATATTTGATAAGGTATTATATAACATTGTGAGGTCTAATTTCCGCAACTATACATCGACCATTTGTTTCTATTTTTGATGCAAGGTGTTTTTGTCGGGTAAATTCTACGTAGCCAAAACATAGAACCCAAAACAATGTTCTACGTTAATTTTCGGGGGATAAACTTAATCCGTTTTTCATAATTCACAATATTACCATAACAAAGATACCAGGTGTATATATATTATATTATATATATATTATATTATATTCATTTTCAAACTGATGCTTCATTTCTCAGTTGTGTTAATGCATTCATTTCTACAAATCAGCCTCTCGGTTACTCGGAAAATCTGGTCTTTTGTTCCACTATTGTTGCAAGTTGAGTGTGTTTATACGGAATAGTCCATTTCACGGTTCTCGTGGCTCAACCTCAGCCTCGACACCGTGTAGTATATTCTTTAGAATTTGACTACAGCCCGTGGAATTTTAAAGTGTTTCGATTGTGTGTTGATGTGTGCATTCTTTACATTAACATGGGCTGCAGTCAATTTCTAAAGAATATGCTACACGCTGTCGAGGCTGAGATTGAGCGACGAGAACCGTGAAATGGTCTATTGATGAAAATATGGCGATTCCTGGTTATGCATGACAAGTTGTACTGTAGAATCCAAGAGAACAAAGCTTGAAAAACATTTTCTTGGATTAAAGAGTATCAGTCGTAAATATCCACACAACTGTCGTGTATGTTAATTTTCGGTTTCGCCCTCATTTACGGTACTGAATATTCGATTACAGCTGAGGGTGCACTTAGGTACTTAGTCGCACTTGCGTGTCTGAGTTAGCATGCTGAAATAAGAAGGATTCTTTCGTCTTGTTTGCATGACAAAACATGATCATGTTGTCAATGAGATTGGCAGGTTAGCACCATTTCATTGATACAGAGATTTTCAAATGGCTCGTATAATTAACAAGCATCAGAAAAACCATGGGCACCTACAAGTTTTCTCTTGGCCAATCAGGAGCTTGATCATTGTCTTTGTGGTTAGAGAACCATTTCTGATTGACCTAAAAACAACAGACACATTCCTGAAATATTTGTAGGTGCTTCGATTCGCACGACAACAGGTTGGCCATATTAACAGGGTATATTATTACAAGGAATAGACGTCCAGTTTCTAATTACTAGAGACCGCTGAGTTTCCTGACAAAAGGTGCATTTATACAGCGTTAGCCTCGAGTCAACGTAAATTCTTCAAAAATACCAGTGAGAGAAATGCAGAAATTGTTGATAAAGAACAACACAACAGTGGAGTTCATTCCCATGGGCTTTCTTGAAAAGGAGGCTAAGGCTGCATAAATGCGCCTTTTGTCAGGAAACTCAGCGGTCTCTAGTAATTGGAAACTGGACTATTCTTGGTTTGCAACCATTCCCAGGAGATTGAATTGAACAAAAGAAACGGCGGCCATGCTGGTGGACTTGACAAAAGAAAACCACTACCGTGACTGGTGAACCTTTTGCCCAATTCATTCTCCATGGAATGGTACGTTGCAAACCAAGAATACAGTGCAATCTCTAGTTGTCGGGCCATGCAAAACTGAGGTGGTCGTATGACGGAATTCCATTATAGCCGGACAAACTGCTTCTTGTAGGTGTTGGCCTACCTCCTATCGAGATTGATTGTCATGTTTAAATTTTTTATTTTTAGGTTTATCAATCAAAAACACTCTTTTTCAAAAGCTTGTATTTTGTCTTGTAATCACACTTGAAACAAAAGTGGCTTTTGCATGGCAACCAAAGGAAACCAAAATTATGCCATTTGTCACGAGTAGCCATTTGAACCTGCACATATGAATAAACATTGACAGAGACATGTATGCTTTGTTGTCCACAGTTCAATATGGCTTCTCACTGGACACAATTCCACTTTAACCTGCCAACCATGTTACGTATCGCCATCGCTGAGTTTTTTGCAACTTTTATTCTTGTGGTAAGATAAATGTTCGTAGTGAAGAATATCCCAATTAGCACATAAAGTGATAGTCACTACTTAGTGATGCTCTTGTTGGTATAGTGATCCAGTAAGTACAAATATCTAGCGCTTGTTGTCGACAAAAAACAGGAAAACCCCGAAAAGTCATTGCATGTTTTAGACATATTTCAGCATTCAGTATAAATGAGTCAATCTAACTAATCTAAATACAAATAGTGGAATGGTTTAACCCTTCGTTTCTCTCGCTCAAGAACAAGATGAGTAATCACCCTTTTCAAACAGCGCATCTTTGTAAATATAGATTTATGCTTCTTCCTATTTTGTTGTTTTCTAGACCTTTGGATGTGGATCCATTGCTCAAATGGTTTTAAGTCGACAGGAAAAGGGCACCTTCTTTTCTGTCAACTTTGCTTGGGGTATTGGTATAACACTTGGATGTTATTGGGCAGGAGGCATTTCTGGTAAGTCAGCGGCCTGTAATCTATTCACGTAAATGAAATGATTTCTTCACTCGCGCAAATATGTAGTATTGTCTCAGTTAGATTTTATAACGCTTTAATTTAAAATTCATGTTTTTGTATTGTTCCTTCTGTTCCATTCACCGTGACTGTCGTGACTGCATTTATTTGCATCCTTACCGGTATTAAAACCATTTTATTAAAGATATAAAAACTTTCATTTGATATTTCATGGTTTTTAGGTGCTCACATGAACCCAGCGGTGACATTAGCTTTTGTCGTTGCTCGGAAAATGTGTTGGAGAAAGTTACCCGTTTACTGGTTGGCGCAGCTGCTTGGTGCCATCTTTGCATCTGCTTGTGTCTATGGCGTTTACATTGGTAAGCTTTGTTTGATTTAAAGTACTTATTTGTATGAACACTTTTATTTTGCAAGAGATTTTTGACAAGACAACGAATCCTGCATAATAAAACAAAACTACCATAATGTAAAACATGAAGCACATTTTTTACGCTGTGTTGTGTCTCATTATTGTTGGTCAACGTACGTTGAGAATGTTGCCCGAGGGGGGCTGTACTGCTTTGTGCGAGTGGTCAGGTAACTGGTTAATGCGTCTCCCTCGATCCTTAAATAAAGTTATTGTATTGTATTGTATTGTAATGATCGGCGGTCGATTTTGACTATTTTTGGCTTAGAAAATCCAAGTTAAAGTTCATGCAAATGAACCAAAATCTTTATCCGATATAAAGATCTACGCTACGGTAGTGATCTCCATTGTGTTTTCTAATGAATTATTAATGAGTTTGATTCTATGTAATGTATAAAGAACGAGAGAGAGTGTTTTATCGGATATAAAGATCCGAGCCGTAGGCGAGGATCTTTATACCGATAAAACACGATCTCGAGTTCTTTATACGGCTTAAAAAACTCCAACACATATTAGAGTAGTTCTCTAAAAGAAATTCAAAAATATCTTCATTTATCTTGGAGAAAATCGAGGTTAAAGTTGATGTAAATTAGGCCGAATCTTTATCAGATATAAAGACACTCGTCACGGTGGCGATTTTCATTGTTTTTGCCTTATGAATTATTAATGAGTTTTTTAAAAATTTTTAGTATATTGAATATTTAGATTTTGTAAAACTTATATTATGATTTTATAATCAATTCTAAACTTAAAGTGCCTATAAAATCTAGCCAGAGATGATTTTTTTAAACAGAACTTTGCCTCTTAAAATATTTTAAAAAGTGGGTCCTTCAATTCTTTTTGGCCGGGAAAAAGCCTTGCAAAGTTGGAGAAAAGGCACATTTTGGGCATCCTGTTGAAAAAAATTGTGACCGGAACTCTTGGGGAACTGAGACCCAGTACTAAGGAATAAAGTTAAATTTCAACGCTACAAGCTCTTGGGTTGTTGCTATGCACTCTATATAAGGTGGCTCGATACAGTTTTTTATTGACAATGCTTCCGTTTTTCACTTCACGAATTGAGCAACTTACTCTTGACTAACCATAAGGGTTTTTACACCAGTTATTGAACTTGAATCAAAGTTTTGATTTTTGTCTATTTCACTTCTATTCGTGTTGTCATAGCGACGGTAAACAAAGATGGCTGAAATCAAATTTTCTAAAATATAGAAAAGTAATAATTTATATTGTGCAAAAAGTAATACCAACAATAGTAATCAGTATAGAATTTAGAAAAAGGATGAAGAGAAAAAAAAAAAAAAATTGAAATAAAAAAAGGTTTTCTTTTTTGTCAGTTTCAGTGTAATTGGTGTTCTCATGGCAACGATATAAAAATATGGCTGAAATCAGTTTTTCTGAAATATCTCTTGATTTCAAAGAATTCCAGGCACCCGAATACTATGTAACAAAGTACATACCAAGGTAAAGGACACAGCACAGGATTAAATGTCTTTGATTGAAGTAATTTGGAATAAAGGACCGGAAATTGGCAAATTCGCATTAGTTATGTTTTCGCGATTTATTCGAAAACGGCTTCGTATTTTTTTAAATTTAGCCTTAAATTCTTTGTTTTGGTATGCAGTTTATTGCCCATATAGTCCCTTGTCTAGAGCTGCTCAAGTTCGAAAGATATTTTAGAAAATTTGATTTCAGCCATCTTTGTTTACCGTCACTATGGCAACACAAATCGAAGTGAAATAGACAAAAATATAAACTTTGATTCAACTTCAATAACTAGTATATAAATCGTTTTGGTTGGTCAAGAGTTAATTGCTCAATTCGTGGAATGAAAAACGGAAGAATTGTCAATAAAAAACTATATCGAGCCACCTTAACTTTTGCTAAAAATTCTACTACTTTGATATAGCTATTTTGCGCTCTTTCTTTGAGTCTAAATGCCGTGACTAGACACTTGTCCCTTAAAGTCCCTTAACCAAATGAGTTTATTATTAACCAAATTCGTCCTAGCCTTTCAAAGAACGCGGTTTTTAGTCTTGAGAAACAGATTTGAATGGATGGGAACACTGGAAAAAAACTTCACATCTTTGACTTCGCTTTAATAGTCCAGTTTCCAGTTACTAGACACCGCTGAACTTCCTGACAAAAGGCGCATTTATACAGGGTTAGCCTCCTTTTCAAGCGAGACCCATGAGAGTAAATTCGATTTTTCTGTTGTTCTTAACAAAACAAAAATTGAGTTTACTCCCATGGGTCTTGTTTGAAAAGGAGGCTAACCCTGTATAAATGCGCCTTTTGTCAGGAAGTTCAGCGGTCTCTAGTAATTGGAAACTGGACTATTATATTTTTCCAACATATTCAACTTTTAAAAAATGTACATTTTCGCTAGGGTTTATAGGGACTTTAATTTGTAACTAGTGTAACTCTACTACTGAATAAAGAAAGTAATGAACACCCCTACCACTTGGACAAAGGGGGTAACTTTCCGGGGCATGATGAAGACCGATCGACGATCACCCTTAATACTTGGAAAAGGGAGTACCTCCCCGGGGCATGATGTCTTATCCAATCAAAAAGCTGAGTTACGTTGCAGCTCGTTTGATGGTCGAACGAACTTTAGAACGAAAAGAAAGACCTTTCCTTGGTGCTGGGACTTACTCACTGAAAACGATGTAAAGATGTTGAGGACTGTGTCACTGGTTCTATTATAGATGCCTTGAATGCCTTTGATGGAGGTGTTCGTCAGATCCTGGGACCTAATGGTACAGCAGGGATATGGGCAACATATCCACAACCATTCTTGTCCACAGCCAATGGATTTGCTGATCAGGTATAGAACAATCAGTATAGCATGGTAGTGCGGTGTGTTTTATGCACTATATAGTGCAATTATTCAACGCCAATGGATTTGCTGAACAAAATGACGAGATGAACAAAATGAACAAAATGATATGCGTTTTTGTTATTCATTGAGATTCGGTAATTTGTAGAGTGCATGCACTTAATCCGTGAAACAAACACTACTAATTACTACTAAATAGTATTGATTATACAATAGAGTGATTTTCATCGGACTGTGAAACAATTACTGATAGTCAGTGTTTAATAATGTCTAATAGTTGTAATGCAATAAAAGAAAACAATGGGTGCAGAGTCTATTAGTGTCTATTAGCTTAGTAACTGTTTCACAGTCCGGTGAAAATCACTCTAGGAAACAAAGGAATTACCATAATTTAGCACTATTTTGTATTATTTATGTTTCACGGATTAAGTGCGTGCACTCTATCTGTGCACGTTTTCGATTCCGGCAATTTGAAAAGATATGTCTTATTTATGTTTTATAATTAAGATCCTAAAGGCTTTATTTTTGCGTATAACACTGCTTTCAGACTAATATTTTGCTTGCCTAAATTTTGCTGTATATTGGTGAGACAGGAAACAGCAGAGGGTTACGTGACCTGGTTTGTGTCGTGTCTGGCGTTGTCGTTTCAACGCGAGGGTGAACATCCCTCTCTGGGTTAAAGCCAAGCGCCAAAAAAGTACGTCACGCGATCAAGGAAACGCGATCCTCTCTGCCGACTGCCTATTCTCTTGTGCGTGATGCTTATATTACCTCCTCCTAAATTCTATTCTCAGTGAAAAACTTCAAAAAGAAGCGCGAGTACATGAACATTTTGACAACGAAAAATTTTAAAATCAGTGTGTGAATTAAAAAAGGAATAAAATGGTAAAAGTTGCTATAAAAAGTAATTATATACTTTGTACTGTAGGTATTTGGCACATTGCTGTTGGTGAGTTGTATTTTTGCAATTCTGGATAAAAACAACAATGCTCCCGATCAAGGCAATGCACCAATTCTTATTGGTTTGACTGTATTTGTTATTGGCGCGACATTTGGATTCAATACTGGTTACGCCATTAACCCTGCTAGGGACCTGGGACCGAGAATCTTCACGGCCATGGCGGGCTGGGGAGGAGATGTTTTTACGTGAGTAGTTGATTCGATCAATTGTGACGTATGTTGTGACGTATGACAAGCTCGCTATTGACACGGTGTCTTGCCGTGCTGTATAAGATATGTTTATGCGGCGGCCTTGTAATGAACCACCGCTTACAATGCATCCGTATTGCAAGGATGGAAACATGGTAAAAGTCTGTGTTACGCACAACTGTTGCAGGGGTGGACACACGATACAAGTCTGTGTTGCGCACAACTGTTGCAGGGGTGGATACCCGGTACAAGTCTGTGTTGCGCACAACTGTTGCAGGGGTGGACACGCGGTACAAGTCTGTGTTGCGCACAACTGTTGCAGGGGTGGATACCCGGTACAAGTCTGTGTTGCGCACAACTGTTGCAGGGGTGGATACCCGGTACAAGTCTGTGTTGCGCACAACTGTTGCAGGGGTGGACACGCGGTACAAGTCTGTGTTACGCACAACTGTTGCAGGGGTGGACACGCGATACAAGTCTGTGTTGCGCACAACTGTTGCAGGGGTGGATACCCGGTACAAGTCTGTGTTGCGCACAACTGTTGCACAAGTCTGTGTTGCGCGCTACGTTGGAATGACGGTGCAGAAAAAGGCCTCCATCGTGTGTCCAGGGCTACCATAAGTTTAATGCCAAACTAAACTATTTTCAGGGTTGCCAACAACTGGTCATGGGTACCTGTCATTGCTTGTCTGCTTGGTGGAGTGATTGGAGGTCTTGTGTACTTTTTATTCATCGAACTACAACATGACGTGACCAAGGAATCCTCTAAGGTGGAAGAACCAAGCAAATCGAAGAATGGTTATGAACAACTTGCTACAGGCGATGAATAAACGTTCTAAAGTCAGTTATCGTCAAAGGCTTCCTTAAAGAATATCGTTCATATAGTAGTATAATTAAGAGTTAGTCAAATCATTGTCATCACTCAGATATGAGGGTCTCAGTGGGGTTCACCATTAGCCGTAAAACGGCCAGACATTTAGCCTTTAGTAGTAAAAAGGCAGGAAAACTTTTTTAGCAACGACTAGTTTTCATTTTTAGACTGATTTTAGTCTTTTTTCTTGGTCTGCTACCGAAAATAGTCGTGTACTCACAATAGTGCTAAGACCTTAAATATGTTATTTTAACTATGAAAATTAATTCTTAACCTTTAAAAACAATGAAAATTAATTATCAAGCTTTCTGTTAACAGAACTGAAATACTACCACCTCACTGAGACCTTCAATTATTGACCAATAACACGACATAGGACGCATTAGAAGTGCGCCCTCCTTGAAAACAGGAAAGTTTCCACTCAAGAGAGCATGTTTTCAAATCTAAATGTGGTGATATCGTTGTTGTGTGGACGGCACATGAAAACTTGTCAGAGGTTGAACGATAACGACTGAATAACACGAGACAAATCACTAGTTCCCATATGAAGTAATACCGTTGTGTACTAGATTACACATATTAAAGTATATATAGTATATAATATCCTATAACTATTACACATTAGCCAATCAGAGCTAAGCATTTTCTATGAATACAGAGCGGTATTTCATAAAATGTATTAGCCAATCAGATTGCTCAAAATTTGAATTAGCTTAGAAACGAGCGGGAATTCGCTAGCGCGTTTGCATCGTCGAGTTCAACTACTTCAAATGCGATTTCTTCTCTCTCAGAAGAAAATATTGATGCGTTTATAGAGGCACAAAAGAACCCAAGAACACAAAAGAAGACTGAGGTGGACACTAAGAAGTTTTTGGCTACCTATCTAGCTAGTCTAAACCAATGGTTATTATAGGTAGCATGTACCATTAAGTCTGTTAATTTTTTTCAATTTTATTTATCCACAGGCAACCCAGGCTGTACTACTGAATTTTTACACTATAGTTGAATTTAATAAATAAAGCATAAAATTTTTATGCTTTATTTATTAAATTCACCTATAGTGTAAAAATTCAGTAGTACAGCCTGGGTTGCCTGTGATTTATCTAACACGAATCTGAATCTGAATCTGAATCTGAATCTGAATCTGGACTTTATTTCACAAGCACCGTACTGCAAAGAGATTCCAATTGAAGTACTACAACCGACTACAACCAGAACGCTTGAACATATTCTTGTCAAACATTTTCTACTGGAAATTCGCAAATCTGATGGATCTGAATGCGAACCAGATACCCAAAAAAGAAAAAAAACCGTCTTACAGAAACTCCATTGACCGATATTTGAGGGGAAAAAACTACCCAAAGCTCATCGAGAAGTTCTCAGTCAAGCAAAGAGAAAAACATCTTTGCTCAGATGGGTTGGGAAAAAACCAAACGCACGAAAATGTTTGACGGAGGATTTTTCCAATAAAATATTATATTCTCATTATTGAAGCGTAAGTTTTGGCTAAAATGTGTAATAGTTATAGGATAATATGGTTATTTGATGGGTTCTTATGGAATACTGGTGAACATTTCACGAGAAATTTATGCCAACTCGCCTGTTATTATTATTATTAGTAGATACTAATAACATAAATTTCTTGTGAAATATTCCCCCGTATTCCATAGAAAACCATCAAATAACCACCAAGTATATACTTATATATGAGTCATACATCAGCAACTCTGAAATATATCATTAATAAATGTATTTTCATATGTGCAATCAATAAACGTGAATTCTAAACAGTGAAATTCCTCGTTTCCTTTTTCCTACTACTAGAATGCTACAATCTTAGACAAAAAGTGTTAAGAATTTTCCTTTTCCAGATGCTTCCGTCAACCTTCAACATTGATCTCAGGGGGTGGGGGCGCAGTACTAGTATGAAGTGGATCGTGGTGGAAAAGGCTTCTATTTGAATTGGGCAAGGCCATTTTGTCTTAACATTAATGTCCAAGATTGTATTTGGCAAGAGACGTTGGAGTGATACACCAATAAACCTGGGCATGCAATAGTAATTAGCTGTTAGTATTTACTAGATGCAAAGTAACACAATGAGACAAAACATTTAGCATCTATAATAACTTTTATTTGCTTAATTAGAAGTGCCCAGGTTTATGGAAATCACTCAAGGCTGGAATGTTTAGACTCAAATTGAGACATTCTTTAATTAAAAAAATATTTAGTGACCGGTCTTTAGGCTTATCGCAAACTTGTATTAAATAGTATATATAATTTGTGAACTTTCTCCGGTGGCAAAAACAATCAATCTCTCCAAACACATTTTTCCCGTCTGGGGTTCCTTAAAAACGTTTTGGTGGTTTGGGTCATCAGGTCTACCCCTCGTGAGCATCATGTGCACCATGGGAGTTAGCCTGCCTTCAGCCTGCTACAGGCTGTCTTTTCCCCTCCCCCTCCCTTCCCACCTCCCTGGAGAGCCTGTAGGCAGGCTACATGGGAGTGCTGAACTGACACACGAGTTCGAATTTTGCACGTTTTGTTGAATTAGATTGCTATTTTAACGAATTCCATATTAGAGCGATAACACTAAAACCGTGAAATAACTTAGCAACTAAATAGAGACAAATAGTAGCAAAACCCTTTGTTTTCTATTGTTTCATTAGTACTATTTGTACTTTTTAGTTAGTACTTGTTTCACGGTTTTAGTGTTATCGCTCTATAGCAATTCCATATTATCTATTTTATTCTCGTCTTAATATCCGTCATACTAAACGTTTCTTTTCTTGATAACTTGACCCGACCCCCAACTGAGAAAACAAGCACCAAACAAGTAAATAAAGCTTCATATACCGGCTTATTGTTATTTATTAATCGATGGCTTTACTTTGAGACGAAGGTAGCCACGAGACGCCCCCAACACCGTGAAATACAGAAGCAAAATCTCCTCTTGGTTGTGTGAAGGTAAAACAGACCAGATAGAATATGATTGAATAAGTACTGACTTAAATCGGTAGAAAAGATTGACCTTTAGATGATATATCGATGCAAATCAGGAATTTAACTGGTGTAAACAGTCCCAGCTTTCAACTACAGCCCTACGACTACTGATATAGAAACATAAAAGTGGATGGAAATCTAGCTTGACTTGCTGGCTATATATGCCATGGTCATGTTAAGAAAGAAAATACGATCTGGGGGCATGAATTAGTTACCTTACAAGCATGTAATCACAACTGACAACAACAAGATAATAACAACATAACCGGGTTGATAACAGAGTGAATGACTCGTGTGTCAACATCCAGGAATAGAATAAGTGCAGAGGGCGAAAGAATATTTTGCTCTTCAAAAGGGGAGCTCGAGGGGGGTTTTGTAGAGTGGAAAGAACAGAGGGCCTGCAGTCAACCTTTGGTTGTTATCTCAAAAGCACAGGCTTGACCTCATTGGTACAATCCCATCTTTATTGAAGATCATTATCATACCGAACATTAGAATGTAGTAAACTTTAGGATTCAAAAGATCCTTTAATTGAGCATATTTTAATATTTTAAAACGAGCTGAGAGCAGGCTTCGGAGAAGAACGAAGGTGCTTGTACACGTGCCTGCCTTTTCCGTTGAGAGATGCTTGTGCGGAATCCGTGTAGGAAAATGACGTCAGGATAAGCTATATATTGGCGAGAGACCTGACACGGGAAAAAAGTTGCAGAAGTTATCGTTAAATTTGATCAGAAATATGCTCCGTTTAATTGTTATGTTTCTGTTAGAACGATTAGTTCTGAAATAAGCTATAAAGATGAGACGTTCTCAGTGCTGGTCATTTCCAAATCTGTGCTCATCAACTAGGCCGGCATTACAGCTTTTAAAAAATTTGACATAACACATCAATCTTCAATTTTCAAAGTTCATTTGAACTTAATCACGAGGATTAGTCTAAGGACGTTGACCATGGCTCAGTTGTTCGCAAGCTAGTTGAATAGCGCTAGCCCAGGGTTACAGTGAGGGTTAGTTTTAGCAATCAATAGTTTCGTTTGATTATTTAACTCCCCAGGCAAAAAGACAACTAGGTTTGCACATGACGTCACAAGTCACAAAAATTCAAACTAAAATCTATTTTTGAATCCTACCAGCTCTATTCTTGTATATGTTTTAGAAAATTGTGGTTTGAGTTATTCTGTAGATTTGTATTTAGATATTTTGATGGTTGGGATGTTTTTTGGGTCGAGTTGTAAGCCCGTGAATTATGTCACACAACTCAAAGTCACGCGTCTAAAATGCCGTGGAAATCACTATAAGTATGTCAAATCAATTAGCTTGGTCTTAAATATACCAGCTAGGGCTACTAAAAGTTAAATTAAGTGATATTTATCAACTTTAGGCTTGAAATTATGTTCTAAAATTTTGGCAGCCATGTTGGAAGATATCCATATGTCTTCCAAGATGGCGCCGCCATACATTTACACTAAAATTTGAGAAAATTCATCCGGCAATAACTCGGCAAATAATTGCTCTTGTGCTCCAAAAATTCTCCAAGAGATATTGTTTTAAATGCTCTACAAGCCCATAAGCATTTTATTTTATTTAGAAAAAGAATTAACATTTTAGAATTTCAAAACCCAAAAGGTCATCAAAATATCACGTGATTGCAAACGAAGAAATCGCCGCACCATTCATGTGTGTCGGTCAAATGTCAAAATGCAGTTTAATACAGGCACCAGATTATCACGCATATGACCAGAGCATGATCACTTGGCGATATTTACTGAAATATTAACTCACGTCACGCAAAATAACATGCTTCACAAATTACGCTTAATTAACTCTTCATTCACGAGCCACGCTTCAACCAAAATTTGGTTTCACGTTGACGTAAAAATAATGAATCACAAATCATGAATGAATAAAAATTAACTAGCCCGAAAGAGGTCACGCGCTTTGGTTCAAGAGGATTCAGACTGGCCCGTTTCTGGATTTCAAACGTGATCTCCAACAGCTTGGCTAATAATCGATACATCGGGAGTTAACGAGTTAACTGACGAACCGAACTGAACGTAAATATCCAGTGGAACTCATGGGAGAGGGGGAGGGAGGGATGTGGTTTACCCCGAGGATGAGGCAAAATCTCCGAATAAGCCAACCTAGCTGTTTGCTATATATTGTTCTTTAGATATTTGACAACAATGAAACGAATTAAGCTACCTCCATTTGCAAGGGAAATGCTGGCTGAGTTTATGTCAACTTTTATATTGCTAGTAAGTATCATTTACATTGAAATTCTTGCTAGTTGTCTCTAATCCACGCGCGAGACATATGGTCAGACGTACCAAATATACCAACAACATTTATTCTTTGGGTTTGACTTGTGCGTTAAAACGCTTGATTTGTGTTTTGTAAATTTTTATTTCCGTTTGAAGTCGACTGCATGTAAGTTTCTCGTTGCTGCACACAGGAATCCCAAAATGAGGTGTTTGATGTATTTCATGTTACCTTGTCAGATGTTTGGTATTGGTTCCGTAGCCCAAACGGTTCTCAGCAAGCAACAAAATGGAACGTTCTTCTCTATCAACTTTGGATGGGGAGTAGGTGTAACAATGGGCTGTTACTGGGCTGGTGGTGTCTCAGGTATCTATACTTAGTTATACTAGCAATGCAGTAGTAAAGACGCCCGCAAATGATCATTAATAACGTTTTTCTCCATCAACTGTGACTGGGTAATAGGTGAGACAATGGGTTGTTGATAACGTTTTTCTCCATCAACTGTGACTGGGTAGTAGGTGAGACAATGGGTTGTTGATAGCGTTTTTCTCCATCAACTGTGACTGGGTAATAGGTGAGACAATGGGTTGTTGATAACGTTTTTCTCCATCAACTGTGACTGGGTAGTAGGTGAGACAATGGGTTGTTGATAACGTTTTTCTCCATCAATTGTGACTGGGTAGTAGGTGAAACAATGGGTTGTTGATAACGTTTTTCTCCATCAATTGTGACTGGGTAGTAGTTGTAACAATGGGCTGTTGATAACGTTTTTCTCCATCAACTGTGACTGGGGAGTAGGTGGAACAATGGGCTGTTGATAACGTTTTTCTCCATCAATTGTGACTGGGTAGTAGGTGAAACAATGGGTTGTTGATAACGTTTTTCTCCATCAATTGTGACTGGGTAGTAGGTGTAACAATGGGCTGTTGATAACGTTTTTCTCCATCAATTGTGACTGGGTAGTAGGTGGAACAATGGGCTGTTGATAACGTTTTTCTCCATCAATTGTGACTGGGTAGTAGGTGAAACAATGGGTTGTTGATAACGTCCGTTTTTCTCCATCAACTGTGACTGGGGAGTAGATGGAACATTAATGTTACCGGGATGCATGGTGTATTTGACGTGTGCGTCGTGCGGGTTGTAGATGTAATGATGGGTTGTGGTGGTGTACCAGCAATTAATGTCATGATTGTATGTATAAAAGTTATTATCTCCATGGTAACAGGAGCACACATGAACCCTGCAGTCACGCTGGCTAATGTTGTTGTTGGTCGTCTACACTGGAAGAAAATTCCTGTCTACTGGTCTGCTCAATTCTTGGGTGCCATTGTAGCGTCTGCTGTCGTTTACGGGGTGTACTATGGTAAGCTAAGATAGCAACTGTACTGCATCATACACACGTACCTTGATTAGGCATCCAAACATTTCAGATCAAGGGTCAGGTGTTTTAAAATCTTAGAAATTCCCGAGCCATCAGCTGTTATTAGACACAGGACATGACATGATAACTTACTCGCGTCTGCTGTAAAAGGTTAAATCTTCAAAGCATTACACGACAAAAATGAAAGAACAGAACAAAAATGCAAATCGAAGAAGTGAGAAGGAAAACAAAAAGCAAAAAATACACACACCAAAAACAGACCTATTCATCCAGGCTGTTTTGCGGTTGAATCAATAACTTCTTTGTAATACTGGAGTACTTTATGAGTTGTTGTTGTTGTTGTTGTAGTAGAGGTTTTGACTGACTTCGGCATTTTTTATTTGACATTTTTATTCTATAAGCTTAAGAGTTCATAAAACTTCACGAATTCTTGTATGGGCATGAAAACTAAAAAAGTCAAAGACAGACGGAAAATATCACAAGGAATCCCTGGACTTGAGTCAAAGTCTCTGGTCCCCAGGGTGTTGTTGTTGTTGTTGTTGTTGATGTTTTGATTCGTTTCATGTGTTGTTGCTTATAGATGCCCTAAACGCCTTTGATGGAGGTGTTCGTCAGATCCTGGGACCTAATGGTACAGCAGGGATATGGGCAACATATCCACAACCATTCTTGTCCACAGCCAATGGATTTGCGGATCAGGTATATAACAATCAGTATAGCATGGTAGTACGGTAGTATATATTGTGCAATTATGCAAAGCCAATGGACTGCAATGTTTTTCTCGTATTTTCAGGTGGTAGGCACTGCTCTATTAGTTGGATGCGTATTTGCTATAGTAGACAAGAATAACAATGCGCCCGACAAAGGCGTGGCCCCAGTCCTCATCGGTTTGGTAGTGTTTGTCATTGGTGCAACGTTTGGTTTTAACTGTGGTTACGCCATCAATCCTGCTAGAGATCTGGGACCAAGAATCTTCACGGCCATGGCGGGCTGGGGAGGAGAAGTCTTCACGTATGTACATTATTGTAAGCCTAACCTTACGAGAAAATGAGATGGAATTCCCCGTGTTAGGAACCATAATCGTTTATCTTTAGATTATGGTTTTTATATCCTGAAGATTTCTTTCTCAAAACTGCCTCATTTGCTCACACTCGAATTAACTGAATAACATATAAAATTATCAAAGCTGCAAGTTTGGTGATCGTGCAAGCTTAGCTAAAAATAGCATACGTAAAACCAAAAACAAAGCATCAAATTAAGGCTACTTATGATGGGCAAAAGGGACTCCTACCTTATCTTACTTCAGTTTCTCTTGATATCCAGGTACTAAGAGTCCACGTGTGCCCAAAATCTGTGGTCGTTCGGGATAACATACTTATTGCGGTGGTAGTTACAAAGTCACTTGTATTACTGGTCTGCGCGCAACAAATTTTCTTACGACGGGAGACCTGCACGAAGTTCGCATAAGTTTCTGGGCGGTCACAAAGCAGTTCTATAAGTGAGGAAATAGCGAGGCGACACATCACGTAACGCCTATCTTATATCGGTCTTTTGCAAAAACATCGAGTCTTTGGATGGCCTGAAGTACGGTTATAGTACGTAGTTATATGTCCGTTAAACGCGTTATGGAAGCTTGTTACATGGACGTAGATTGTTTTGTGATCTTGCAGTGCTCTATTAAAAATTACCATTTCTTTTTACAGGGCTGGAAACAACTGGAGCTGGGTTCCTGTTATTGGTTGTCTCTTGGGAGGGGTGGTTGGTGCAGTTGTGTACATTGTTACCATAGAAATGTACCACGTGACAGTAGATGCTGAAGAAAGTGTAGAAATGGAGAAAAGAGTCGCAGATGACACTTGTCCAGCCCACGATAATGGCAGCACTGAAACCCCAGCTGTTTATCAACAACTTACACCTTCCGCAACACAAGCTCGAGAGAACAAGACTATATCAGTGCATTATGCTGATGTGGATCTTAATAACATCAGCCACGAGGCAACAAAAATGTAACACAGTCAGCTGTTCTTCCCGCAGATAAATAAAAACTTCTTTTGTTGAAGCATCATATTTTTTGACTCCTATATTATTTTTTAAGTGTACACGAACAAGTGTTGTTTTTCGCATTAATTCAATAATATGTTTGTACAATACAAGACATCAATTTTCTAAAAAAAAACCTCTTTCTTTTTTATGTGTTCGTTGGGATTTTATATTTGACATGTATTACTCGTCCATACGCTCGTGGTATCGTCCAAGTTGACTTGGTCCACACATCATGTTCACTGGTAATGCTTCATCTGTTTCAAAAGAATGCGGAATTTTTACAATTATTATGGTGGGGTTATTTTCATGGGGTGGTTATAGTTCGCGTCTTTCTAAGCGAGATGTCCCGAGGTCAATCTCACTGTTCGGTATTTTTTATCATCCCTGAAAATTGATGGACAGAAGGAGGTTAAAAGCAGCACCCTGCTCACTTGGACACTTGCGGCCGGTGAAAGGGAAATGGATGGTGTAAGCAACTATTAACGACACGGATGTCTTTCATGCGCCCCCCGTCATCGACGAGATTTTGACGTTTTTGGTTGTTTTGGAAGTACATATGGAATCATGAACTGTCAGACTTGCTGTTTACCAAGGTGTTTTTTTTGTCAGTTCAGAAACAAGGTTGTACTTACCAATTCGTTTAGGTTTTGTAAGACCAAGATTTTCCATGATTTTAACAAATTCTTCCTTACTTTTTGTAAGTCGTGGATTGTGCCTCAGTTCTTCCTCAACACTTGTTGATGTAAAACCTGACAATTAAACAGTCACGTATACATTCACGTAATTGACAATGGAGTGAGATGAATGTACAGTCCAAAGACAAAATACAGATTTAAAGAGCTGACAACATTGTCATACCTTTATAATCATGGGCAGGATATAAAGTAAAGTCACCAGGAAGAGAAAGGATTTGTTGCTGAACAGAATCATACAGCTTTTCTGGAGATCCTACAGTAGTCAACAATAACGTGTTGAATGATTTTAATAGCAAGTTTATCCTGTGTAGCGGCCGTGGGGAGGGAAGAGGGACTGGGGAGGAGGGGGAAGTAACTATCGTGACGTCATAATGCAGTGTTCAAGAATTGACTTTTCACTTGTTTTTGTTTCCTCTGTCCGATGTCAAGAGTTATTTTGATCAACATCTTTAAAAAACAGTCTTTATTTATAGACGGAAGCCAATTTAGCTTTCGCTAACTCTTCCACTGGGCCGTCTTTCATCTCACACTCACTACCTTTACATTGAATATATATTTGCATACAACGCTCAACTCACGTTGATTTTTGCTGAGGGAGGAAAAACCGGAGAACCCGGAGAAAAAACCTCGTGACATGGTAGAGAACCACATCAAGCAAACTTTTTTTATTTTTATTTTTATAAACTCACATATGATCCAGCGTCCGAGCCGGGACTCGAACACTGGACCACAGCGGTGTGAGGCGAGTGGCTTAAAAACTACACCACCCATATGTACCATCTTTCAGATCTTTCATGTCACATCACCTTTGCTACTATCTACGTAAATGCTGTTTAAAATGACAGGATTCGTTCTTACCTTCTTGAAAGTCTGTCCGTCCACAAGCTCTGATCAACAGAGCATCACCTGTGAATGCCATCTTGTTTCCAAGGTGAACAAATGTCATACAACCTGATCATGAATAGGACAACACCGCAGTCAAATGACTGTGTGCAACACTTAGGCAGGGTCATTTCGTGACACCTTTCTGTCATATAAAACCTAATTGAGTGTGACTGCAATATGATTCCAGTATTTGTTCTGAAGTCAGTAACCCTGTGAACCGGAGACTCAAACAAATGGTACTGAACTGAGTAAAAGAACCCGGGGGGGGGGGGGGGGGGTACTCGCTATCGTGGTATTTTTTAGGGGTCGTCAGAGAAAATCCAAGGTTTTTCAGAAAAGATGGTATTTTTTAGGGGTACAAAATAAACGAGACGATTTTTTTACTTACTGCCTTTATATTAGAACACTTTGAATTAGTGCTGTTCGATTGTTTTCTAGATCTTTGTTAGTTTTTTGTTTGATTTTTTGGTATTTTTAGGGGTATTTTTGAGCTGTTAGGTATTTTGTAGGGTCGAAAATTTTGGCATTTGGGTAGTTTTAGTGTACGTTTTGGAGGTTTCCGACGATCATCCCTAGCGTTTTGACCCCGAAGAACCCCCCCCCCCCCCCCCCCGGGTAAAAGAACCTCCAAAAGAAACGAGTTTTTCTTCTTTCTTGTGATCTAACCGTCAAATATTACAAGCGTCAACAGCAAGATAGAAATAAACCTCTGGTTTCCAGGGTACGATGACCGTGATCATTACCGATCGGCTAAAAGGTCAGTAATACTTTGCTCGCTGTTGCTCCAGCTTACTTTTCAGTATACGAACAATATCAATTGATTTGTTTTACATGTTTATATCAAAGCTACATGAATCCCGATCTGACCGAAAAAAACAGAGAAAATCCATAGCAAAGAAGTGAAGAAGCTTAACTCTCCAGTTGAATTGCGAAGGTAGTGTTACACTAATATTTAAGAGGGTCCTGAAGGGGGGGTCCAAATCCCATTCCCAGCCTACTTTTTCATTAAAATCCCAATCCCAGTCATAAATTTATCAAAAATCCCATTGCAGTTTTTCGAACTCCCCTTTTCACAAAGTAAGTCATAAAAATAGACATGTGACCAGTCTGTCTCTCAGATGCATAATATACCGAAAAGTCCTGCGAAAAGTCCTGAGTATGATTTCTTTCTTTTTCGTTTTTTTGTACGTCGACTTGTATTTTTTCAATTTTTTTAAAATATTTGTACGGTTTTGCAGTTTTTCAGCATCAAATCCCATTCCCATTTGATGTTCTGTTTCCCATTCCCAGTGACAAAAAATCCCCAAATCCCAGTCCCAGTACAACAAATCCCATTTCCCAGTCAAAAAAACAGGCAAATCCCAGTCCCATTTTACCCCTTCAGGACCCTCATTTAACGTTCACAGTGGGTCTTAGACCCTACTAGTATAAACTATTAGTAGTAGTAGTATAGACAGAAGCGCTTAAAAAAACGATGTAAATAATTCATAACTAGTTTATTAGTTCGGAAAAGATATTTGCAAATGTCAAGTTTCTGGCATAAGGTCAGCGAAGGTCACGTGGTACTTAGTCATGCCGTGTCGATAGAAATTCAGGAGGCATTCGGCCTCGACAAACTTTTGGTCACAACTTTTTAGGATCGCGTTCAATTTCAATAGCTTTTTAGAACTTTTACTCCAATTATCCAGCTACACATTGGCTTTAAGCGATTTTGTTGAAGAGAACTATTTTTGGAGTAATTTCAACAAAACCTGACCCCACTGTTTAGACATGACCTCGGCTATTTTCAACTCGACGTTGTGTATTTTCGTTTACGCTTCAGTGATTTTGGTCGAGACTAAGGAAGCCGCTGACATACTACCAACTGCAGCCGCCGGCAGGTCTAAAATGCAGACTGGAAAATGTAGACTGGTGAAATGGAGACTGGTGCATATCAGACAATAGTCAGTCATAAAGGGACTGGGAACTAGAGAGCTGCGCCGCCTGTAATAACAACTCTGCGGAGTTTTCCCTTCAAAACAAGATGGCGGACATGGGAGAGAAGGATCTTCGAATTCATGAATTTTTACTCTTAAAATATAGCTACTTCCGTGCGAAAATTTAAATTCTAATATGCCGGATACGTAGATTGATTATGTTGGCTTTATTTAGTGGAAAATATTTAAAATTCAGCTGTAATTACTATGCATTTGCACTGCATTTTTGACGATGCTTCACGACAGGAAGAAGAAGACGACGTTTTCATCTGAAAAGATAAGTTAATGATTTCTTTATACCACTATATCCTATGTTAATGATTTTCCCGCCATTTTCTACACTTTTGGTGGCTTTGAAGCCACGTTTTCCCGCTCTTTTTCATTCAAGGAGGATTTGCCTTTGAGTCATGGCGAAAGTACCTCAAGAGGCGTTTTTTTCGGAATTTTATGTGCCTCCACCAAATAAGAAGGCAAAATTGCCAAATTTTGTTGTCGTTCAACAACAAAAAGTTAATTTTGAGAATGTTTTTGTGCAATTTTGTTCAAATTGTCAAAAAAATGAAGCCGAGATTGAGAAGTTAAAATTTCAAGTCGCAAAACTTGAAGAAAAATTGAGTCAGGTCGTAGCAGAGAATTCACGACTAAAAAAGTCGTTAAGTAAAGAGTTATCACCTTTTGCTTTATCAAGAAAAAAGTTTTCAGAACTGGACTGCAACAGCAGGATAAGAAAAAAAAGTGAAATCAAAGCCTGGTGTTTGAACCAGTTTGCAAAACTGCCTCCAGAATGGAAAGTAATGGAGGTAAATACAGTAATAACAACCTAAACTTTTGAAGGGAAACTTCTTGATGTAAAATTATTTTCATATTGAATTAGTTTAAGTTTCAATTCTGATTGTGTTTTTTGTTTTCTATTTGCTAATATTTTTGAAATTATTTAGCTTAAAATGAGCGTTGACAACCAATGTGTGGAACTCTTTGCAATTAAAGAAATAATTAATGCACGAAAAGTGGGGGATATGTCGAGAGTCAGGTTAGCTCTTAAGGTGAGTTTTAAAGTAAATGAAATTATAGTTTTTTCCAATTAGACATCCTATTTTTATGTGGACAATTGCATGTCAAATGGCAAATCAAGTGAGGAAACATTTTCTCAATGTTATGATGCATAAACTATTATTGTCTCAAATCTCTCTCTATATATACAGGCAAAAGATGATGGCAATATATCTGACTCTGCATACCATGAATTGAAGCAGGTGCCAAAATCAGAGCTGCCAACATTATGTAGTATTGTAAAGGAGAGAAAAAACATAAACAAAATCATTCAAATAAAAGAGCCAGAGGTAAATCTAAAGAGCCTTTATAGAATTAGCATTTTCTAACCCGTTTTATAGCTGTTATGCTTTTTTGCTGTTATTTTCTTTGATGAGAACTCAAAAGACTTAGGAATTATGATCCTCATGGTATCTTAATACACCTGTCTGTATTTTACAAACTATTTGAGTCTAGAATTTTGAGCCTAGAAACCAGTTATTAACCTCTTCAGTATAGTCTAGGCTAAAATTCAACACTAAATTACAGTGGGTAAAAGACAGAGAACTGAGTAATATGAAGATACCATATAGGAGGATCAAATATTTATCAGAATAAACTAAATTTCTATGACCTTTGTATATACTGTTCTGTACATTATTTTCATGCATGTCAAATTGTTTTGTTTTCCAGAGTTGTGAAGTAATGTGTTGTTCTAGGACCATCCAGAGTGTAATTAAATATATGATGAAGGACGAAGATTTTCTCAAAGCATTCAAAGATGGAAGATCAAATGGGGTCACCACACTGCGGTTTTCTGGAGATGGAAGGAAAACCACTAAAAAGTTGGGCAGTGTGATGACCGCATTTAGTCTTCCATCAGAGAATACAACAGATAGAAGTCCTGACAAGGAATATTGTATTTCTGTGTATGATGGTGAGTCAATTGTTTTTTTCCAAAGGATTTTTCATCATTTTCTTATCTTTTCATATGGTATGATATGGGACTGGGTACCCTGTGTCAGTCCATGACAAATATTCACTTTCAGTTTCATTTTATTATGCAGGTAAAGAAGATTATGAAATACTAACAGATGTGATGGCAACAACATTCCAGGAAATGAACCATCTAAAAACCTGTGGAATAGTGTATGAAGATACCAACTTTTTAATTGACTGGTCAGTTATGCAAAAATCCCAAAATATTAAATATTTGTAAAGCAATGCATTTATCAAGTGTTGTTATTTATATCACCTTCAGGATTTTATGTGCAGACTGGAAATTTATGGGAATTCTGTTGGGCATTAATAGCCCATGTTCTTCATATTTTTGCCTGTGGTGCGAGTGCTGTAAAGCACAAATCAGAGACTTTTCAAGTAAGCTCTATTTCACTGCAAAAGTGCATTTGGCCTCTTCAAAACTGTTCTCTTAGGCCTAATTCACACTAGCAACATAATGAAATAACGGCAAGGTCATGCAAATGCAAAACACAACATATAAATGTTTTACGCCACCAGTGTAAACATTACATGACATAAAAGGAACATAAAAACATAGACATAACAACATAAAGAAAAACTGATTCTTTCTTTATGGGTATCTCTTTATGTCATTATGTCGATGTTCATATGTTGTCATATCACTAGTCTGAACCAGGCCTTAATAGCAGCCAACAAATGAATAGAATATATAGTATTATTATCAATTAATTATTATAGTTATACAGTGCATGCACTAGCTGCAATTTGTATTGCCCTTATAAATATCTGTTATCTGAATTATTTGGACAGTTCCTGAATGGCAAATATCTAGAACACATCAAAGGTGTAAGGAATTGTTAGACAAAGAAGGAGAGACATTTGGCGTGAAACGCAAGTCTTTAGTCGATATCGAATTTGACAAGGTCATTCCCGACACTTTGCATCTGCTTCTACGTATCCGTGGAAAACTTCTTAATCAGGTATTTAAAATACAGATAAGGCCATACACCACTGTAATGTGTTTCATTTTAATAAACTTAAGCTTTCATGAAAATGTCCTATAACCCACATATAAGAACCTGCTGAAATTTGCTTGGCTTCATAAACAGGTTATTATATTATGGTTTTATTAAAATACTCTGAAGTCCCCAATAATAATAGCTTTATTATTTTATTATTTTTTAGGAAATTTTCTACTCTAAACAGCCTTATTCAGGCCTGTATGTTTGAGTTAAGACATTTCCACTCTGAACAAAGCTCATTAATGGGCATGCGTTTAATTTTCCACTCTATACTATTATTTTGCTTTATACTATTATTTGGGAATTCAGAGTAACAAATTTTTGCCAGCCAGTTCTTTGGCTCTTACACAGGAGTTTTTACTATATATCTACGACACATGGTCACATGAAAATGACACCGATATGTATTACTTAAAATGAACATATTAATCCTTTGAAGGTTGCATGCTGGGCCATCCAACAAAAAACTAAAGATGGCATGGTTAAAGCAATTTCCAATATAGGTATACATTGAAGTTTAAAAATATTGTATATGTAAGCACGTATTCCATACTAACCTTTTTTTACAGTTTAATTAACTCATTAATAATTCATTAGGCAAACACAATGAAAATTGCAACTGTGACAAGTGCCTTTATATCTGATAAAAATTCATCCCAAATTACATATTAATCTTTATCTCAATTTTCTCTAAGAAAAATGAAGATATATATATTTTTGATTTTCTTTTATAGGACAACTGACTCAAATATGTGTTGGAGTTTTCTAAGCAGTATAAAGAACTCAAGATCATGTTTTATCAGTATTAAGATCTTTAAATCTGATAAAACACTTTCTCTTGTTCTTTATACTATACATAAAAGTATCCACAACACTCATCTAATATTCAGTGATATTTTTATGACCAGCAGTGCTATATCTTTTTATGAATATTATCATTTGCATTGAAGTATAAGTCAAATGAAACCATTAAAAGCGTAATTAGCTTACTTACTGTGCTTTCTTTGTACAAGTGATATGCAAATTATTGTTTGATTGAAATGATTTTTTTTTGATAGGCATTAAAGGATTCACATTTTACGACACCCAGGATGACAGTGGGAAAACAACAACAAAATGGTCTTCTCTTGATTGTAAATACAGTGATGTATTCTTTAGTATCTATTATATATATATAACCCTTTCTTTATGAAAAAGTACGGGAGGTCCTCCAAAATGCCCTGCAGATATGGACCCAGAAAGTTGTACTATCTTCACACATTGCTCTTTTAGAAATTTAATAAGTTCTAATAATAGCCTTGTTTTCATAGGTGATGACCTTGGGATTGTCATCAAGAAACTAGAGCTCACATCATTTCTTACAAACATGTCAGACAAGTCAAAAACCAGCATAGACTGTCTCACAAAGGCTCAACTTGTTCTGGCATGCAAGAAGTATCAATTACCAACTTCTGGTACAAAGGACATTCTAAGAGCCCGTCTCACTGAGTACTTAAATCACCACAAAATAAAGTTCCAGGTAAACAACTTGTCTTCTCTGTAGACATTTTATGTGGTTTGCCAAATTAAAGGGTTCCTTTGATTTGGTAAACCAAATAAAATGTTTGCAAAGGAGGCTAAGCTCAAGTCTCACATGATCATGTATAAGAAATCCTTGAATTATGTTTCCAACTGTTTGGTAGTTTACTGATATTAATTCATAAATACTGTAGATGTCTTCCATCCAAACATGTGCAACAAAAGTACTCGATGTAAACCGCCTTACGTGTGTTTGGAGGTCCTTTGAAGTATTGGCTGATGCTCTTAAGGTACATGTATCTTATTTTAATTCAGAACATAAACATTAGAATCACTGCACTGCTGTGTGACCAGGGAAATAAATACACTGAAGTGCTTTGGTTTAAAAAAGAAGCCAACAGCTTAAATTGTTGGCAGTATATATACCAAAATAATGTCTCTGGGCTGGTCACAGTAACATTGCATATGATCGTAATCTGCAAAAGGCATAATAATAATTTAATACAATAATTAATGCTTGACTAAATAATGTTTACTTAGTATCATATGTCAATGAATTCAACTTTCTTGTATTACGCAATGAATGTACCAGGTCAGCTCTGATAAACAAGAGTATTTGCAACCCCAGCAATTCCAGGAGAAAGCCAAGAAGTGGGCTAACGATTTCAGAGAAGCCACATTCGATGAGGTGAACACCCAAAAATATATTAGTATTGTACATAATATATCAAACATGATAAAAGTTCTTGGTGTTTGGAAAGAGGATGAAACACTCTTTCAAGTGTTTGATATGGCTTCTCAAACCATTATTCTTGGAGAAATTCAAAGCAAAGGTTTCCCAAACTTTATGCTAATTAAGACAGGGTTTCCATACCTGGATTTAGTGAATTCCTTTGTTTTGCCCACATGAATTATTAATGAGTTTGAGGATTTGTACTGTAACAGTTATACATTTGCAATTACATGTTACCAAAATACTTACTTGTATGGAAAGATCTTAAAATTAAATATAAATGAACTTAGAGTAATTCAGCATTCATAACCATTTCCTTTTATTATAAATGTGTGGCTCTGAAAAGAGCCGTTGTTATTAAAATTGTGATGTTTCCTGATCTTGAAGTATCACTGCAATACAAAGAGAAAATAATATTAAAACTTACTCTTTGCCTTATTTCAGGATGTTATTCCCTACATTCATGGTAAGATATGAAAATGTAAAGTTCAATACAGGTATGAAGTTGTGCATGAACACCTAATTACAAATGTATATTACAAGAACATTATTTATAATATGAAAATAGGTCACAAAGATCCCCTGGAGCCTGACTTGTTTCATGTACTATACATTAATATTTATTTTTTTAGTGCTTGTATACCATGTTCCCCAATTTTTAAAGAAATATACTACCATCTGCCAATTTAACTGTCAATTAGTGGAAAAGAAAAACCACATACAGAATAAAAACTTCCACCAGGCAAGCCAAAAAGGTGGCAAAAAATCGAACTACACAGTTCAGGTATATATCCATCTAAATACAGGTATATGTCCATCTAAATACAGTTATACCAATTATACCAATAATAAATTAATCAGGAAGCAAATTATGAACTTAGTCACTACAAAGATCTTAATTAAAAGCAAAGCCAACATGTACTCCTACTTTTCTAGTATTTAAAGAAATCCATAAATAGTTATTAATACTTTGGTTATTACTAGATAATGGAAAAAGAAAATCGCAACATGTTTTATAGAGTGAACAACATCTGCAGGGAAAAGCGTCAATATAACAAGAATAAGTAAGTGATAGCACTCTAAAATGCATTACTGTCAGAATAAACTCTCATTTTTTAATTTTTTCTCCATAGGTAATGCTGTTTATTTTATTGTTGTGTTTGTTTAGTTTGTTTGTTGTGTTTGCAATTTTTGTATTTTGTTTTTGTTACCTGCCATTTGTGCTTGTAAATGCATTCATATTTTAATATCGTTTTATGTTGTTAATCCTCATTGTTATTTTTATCATGTTGGTCTGTAGTGACTGTTGGCTGTCTGGAAAACTTAAAACAACGGCTCTTTTAAGAGCCACCAAATTTTCAAAAGTAAATGGTTGTGAAATGCACAAAGAAGAAGATTACTTAAAGAAGAATGACTTGAAGAAGAAGACTAAAGAATGCTATCTACAATCCTACAAAATAGCATGCATGGACATCAGCCTAGTTGTTGACTGGGATATCCTGTTGAAATAAAGTATTTTGTTTGCTCTTGATCAAATCCCCACCCTTTGCCTGCACTCCCCCCCCCCTCTCCCCCCCCCCCACCCCCCCACCCCACCAACAGAAAATTAGAAAATTACTCTGGTCTTAAAGAAACAAGAAAATGACACTAGCAAACAGTTAAAGTATTCTATGTTTTACAGTTGGCTACCTGGTTTGTCTTAAAACAACACATTTTATATCAAGAAAATCAGAAAGAATGTTTACAGTGTGGGCCAGCTAGCTGTCTCCCATATACCACTGACGATCGAACAATTACAACGTGACCATATGAGTATTAGTCGCATAAAACCACGATAAAAATGTCAATAAACCAAAGTTAATTTAAAAAGAAGGAAGGAAATTTTATATTTCATCTTTCTTTTTCCAAAGGTGTACAACATGTTTCGCCGCCTTTTCTTGAAACTTAATTCCAAGAAGGAAATTAGCGGGAACCGGATTTCTTTTGGACTGCAATGTGATGGTCGTTCTTGCAGTCCATCTAAAGTATATGTACAGAGAGGAGATGAGCTGTGATCATAGTTGATCCTCAGCTCATATCCCCACGATACCCATACTTTAGAGCATGGGTCGGCCTCGCAGATTGTACTCGAGTCCGAGAATTGGCGCGCAAATGTCTGTGGTCCGAATACCGAAGTAATCTCGTCAGTAGTGCACGAAAACCTGACATTTCTGGTTCCAGAAAAGTCAAGTTTTCGCTCCTCAGCAAGAAGGAAAGTTCCTTTCTCAAAAAGAGACGTAAAGGCTTTTTTTGAGAAAGGAACTTTCACTTGTACTCTACGAGAAAGACCAACGTCGTTCTCGGAAGTACAGCGGAATTGGAGCTCGTCAAACACGGCATGTTTGACGAGCCATAATTCCTCCTCTCCTTGGCTGAGTGGTGGCAGGTCTTGTTCTGCCACTGCACTACTGTCAGGATTGCCAACATTTACCTCAAGATAGCTAGCCAATTCCGGATTCTTTATGAGGGAGACCCACGAGTTGAACTCTTCGCCGTAGTCCCGCCACTTCACCAAGACCTCTTGACCAATTCTCTCCCTTAATCTCTTCGATGGCCCACATTTTTTTTCCTTGAAATCTTCTTTCTTTTTCTTCATCTTTTTGAAGAACATTGACGACTTCTATATCGAAAAAGTCACCTTTTTTTGGCTTTTTAATGACACGCCCAGAACGTGTTCTGGACGCCATTGCACTGAATGAAAGAAAGCCGAGAAAATAGTCTGGCCTTCCAAATATGGAATATATGCCACCATATATGGAGCGTGACGTAATTGGCAGCGAATGAATTTTTTGCAATTCAATTGCCTGATATGAAATGGAGACTGGTGAAATGGAGACTGGTGAAATGGAGACCAGCTAAAATGGAGACCAGCTAAATTCTTTTAAAATCAAAATATATTAATTTTTAAGCCGATTCGATCAGCTGTAAAATTTTCTATTCGAATGTAAAATTCAAATGTTGATGTATAAAATTCAAGTGATGAATTGAAAATTCAAACCATGAATTTTGGCGGGGATCGTATGCCATAGAACTTCGCATATCTTTCGGCTTGACACTTCGGCTCTACTTCGGAGATTTCCGAATTACACGCGCACGCATGAAGCCCATGGCATAGTGTGTTACTGGCATAAAGCCAGTAACCACAAAAATTAATTGGTTGAAGTTGGTGTACAAACCACAGTTTTAAAAGGAGCACCTGCAATATCACTGAATGATGTCCATATTCATGTAATAAGTTATGCCACTTTAAAACTCTTGCAATACTTGTACGGCCTGTTTCATAAGTATTTTCGAATGGGTAGTCTACTTATTCAATGGACCATTATATTTTTGAGGAAAAGCTGGGTAATGCTCGGAAAAAATTCTGCACATCAGAAAGTGCAGAAGAAATCTTGTAAATGACGTCACGAGGAAAAAAATAAACTTTGTCATTCTCATGTCTGTCAATCAAAAAAAGGATAATCATAATGTAGGTTGTTTTAGGAATTTTATGGCTTGCTACAGCCCTGTGATGTTACTTTAAAAGAGCGTTTGAGGAAGTTCCACCCCCGCCGTGTTTTCTAAAATGGTGTACCCCCTTTAAAAGATCCGCCGCTGCAGCCCCCCCCTTTTGAAAGTGCTCTGCGGTCTCTGCATGTAGCACAAACTGATCTTTGTGAAGGGATTAATTGTTCTTCAAGAAACTTTTAGAGAAAGTGCCGGAGTGAGTTGTTGTGATCACCTGGAGCTCAAGTTTTGATGAGCGGCTCGCGTTCTACCCTCGCAACTAGATGAATGTTATCATATTCTGCCTTTACAACACTTTCATTAGCATATAACTTATTTTTCTCAGGGTGGGTGGTTGCGTACGTCAAAACGTAAAATACCTCTGTATGGTGCTGTCAAGAAAAACAAGCTTTGTGAATTTTTTGGTTGCCGTTCAGTAATTCCATGGAACAATTCCATTTCGATTCCATTGCTCAATATGCGGATTTCATAGAGGAATTTTGTACAAATTTTGACTGCCCAATGGACATTTTGTATTGTGTAACTCAGTTCATTTTTAATATTACATTTTAATAGTAACTTTGTTAAAAAATATCGACCAAGCTCATGACACAAAATAATTGGGACTTTGGGATCAGGGATCAAAATTTTGTGAATTAATCTGGAATCAAACACGAAAAACATCCCTTGTCACGACCCTGACTTAGGTGACAGAACAGTGAATTTGTATATGGGCATTTAGTCTCCATTATTTATGGTAGTTAGTTAGATGTACACGACCCCATAAGCACTGAGCTTTAATTCTTATTGTGTTAAAATAAAGTTGATGTATGTATGTATGTACATATATATTCGACTTGAGCTGTGCTACAGTGGGGGTAGTTATTGGTAAAGTTATTGGCCATGGGTCATTGTTTTTAGTTGCACATATTTGTAAGTTTTCAATTCTTACCATTTGTGTGGCCTGGTGTTGATCGGGCCTCTAGAGTCTGGATGGATGGATGGATGGACAAATGAAATAAAGAAAGAATTCATAAATAAAAGAATACAATTGAACATACAAATTTCATGACAAACTTCAAGGTCAATCAAATGCACTTTTAATTAACAAATAGACAGAAAAGAAGAGAACAGACATGAATGACTTCAAAAACTGATGAAATGTTTAAGGGTGCTGGGACCTATTTCTGGAGTTCGTTGCTAGGGAAACTTCATATTTTTGTAAGTCGGCTAATATTTGGATTCAAGCAGTGATACTTATGAGGTAATCAACAATCACAATTCAATTCAATTCAATTTTCTTTTATTTGCACATAAAATATAAGGACAATTATATAACAAAGAAGAAAACTATTATATGACAATGAGTAGTTAATATGATTACAGGAGAAGATATAAAATGTCAATTATTGAAAATTGTGTGCAGTGGGAGAAAGCATGTTTTATGAGTCAAATGAGTCAATGAGTCACGAGTCAATGAGTCAATGAGTCAAATATGAAAAATTGTTCATATATGAAAAATTATATTTTGTATTCTAGTCTCAGAATACAACACCTCGGGTTGTTTCACCTTTGCCCGACTATTTTTTAGCTTCATTATTAAGGCTTTCGGCCCAAGCGTCGGCGTTTTCACTAAACAGACCGTTTCTTTATTAGACTTTATTAGGGACCATGCGAGATTTCTGTAATTCCGTCCTATTCTGTATTGTACTCGACCTATATCACCTATATGGGTTCCATCCAGATGTATTCAGTCTGAAATTCTGTTCTAAAACTGCACCTTCAGTCTTAATTGGGCCTGTTGTGGTGATGTCAGTAGTTTGCTCAGGTCCTCGCAGTCTTTGTTTTCTCTCGGCAGAGAGCTTTAGTTTCAAAGACCCCTATGCGTGTTTTCAGTGATGATTTGTGGTCGTATACAAAGAATGAGATATTAAAGTTTGAACTGTATGCACAGGAATTCAAATCAACTCAGTGTGAAAACATTGTCTTCATTCTAAAATCTTAAGCTCCCAATTGTGGCTTATACTGGTCAGTGCAGTGAGGTGAAACGACCCAAGATGTTGTATTCTGACAACTAGAATACGAAATATTGACAATTTTTCATATATGAACAGTTTTTCATATTTGACTCATTGACTCATGACTCATTTGAACTTTAATGACTCGTGCAGTGGTCAAATGAGCATATGCTTTCGAGTTGACCACTGTCATAATTAAATAAATGGTGAGCTCAATAATTCAAATGTGGTTATAAATGTCCAAGTTCAAATATCCTTATACAAATATAAAGTAGATAAATAAATAAATAATTATATAGATTAATTTAATAAATACAGAAGTAATGTTAGTTAGTATCATTTGATACACTCAATAAACTCAATTTCTTGAGTTTGATGACATCATCACCTGATGTAATCAAATGACATTATCGGAATGGAAAATTTTAAAATCTATAATTTTTGACCCAAAGACCCAAAGAAATGGGACATTCCAAAAATGACATGTTCTCAAAATATCATAAAATCAAAGATGTCAATGAGCTCTGGCACTTGTTTTTACAGCCAGCATAGCAACCACGTTTTTTGGTAACGAAATATGTCCCAGCACCCTTAAATGAATACATGGATGGATGGCTGAATTGATTGAAATGAATGAATCAACAAAAAAAATGAATGAATGATTGAATACTTGCCTGATCACCAAACTGTATTTGTTCACCATCATTAATGTGGATGTCTGCCATAGCACCACTAGCTTTACATATCATACTCTTACAGCCAGTTAACTGCTTAAGAATCCCTGTACCAGTTATGTGATCAGCATGTACATGGGTGTTTACTGGAATAAAAACGAGGTGATAGTCTGGTACACTTACTGCTCAGCAATGGCCTGCTTCCCCTGCTACCCATGCTTATATACCTTGCTGATTAATAATGGTTGATTAAAGGGAACAGCTATATTTAATCAACCTTTATTACTTAAGCAAGGTTACTGTGTTAATTGTGATCATCATGCCGTTAACTAATATTACTCAGTGTACTGTAATTTTTTTGTATACTACTACTCTTCATTATTAGTACTTCATTACTGATCTTCATTACTTTTATTGCAATTAAATGAATTCTTACTTGCATAGATCAACTTGAGTTCTAGCTCATGAATAAGTCTGACATCTCTTTTGGTCTAAAAGAAAACAACAGAGTATTTACAAAGTTTACATTTTCATGTACAAATAGACCTTGCCCAAAGTCACATGACTGACCATTAATAACCCTAATAATAGCAGACACTAGGGAAGGTCCCAAAGGGTTAGTAGAGGTACCACAGTATTGGTATTACCTGGGTGTCCACAGGGTCAATAAGTACAGCACATCGTCTCTTACTACATCCAAGAAGATATGTGTATGTGAATGACTCAAAATCAAGAAGCTGAAATTAACCAAAATAAGTTTATTAAACTGTAAAATGTAATAGGCTAAAATTAGACACAGCAAATGATGGGATAAAAGAGATTAAAGGGAGGATAGTGAGATGGAATAAGATTAAGAAAGGGAATGCAATTAAGCCTACATTATCATATGCACAGGAACAAATTCAAATATAATAACCTGTATCTAGTCTGTAAAAGGGATGAGGATAATGGGATGAAATAGGATGGGAGGCATCAAATGGGATAGAATAAAAAAGTGGCATCAAATGGGATAGAATAGAAAAGTAAAATTGCAGGATAGATTGTGGGACTTTGAGTATGGGAAATGTGATTGAGAAATGATTAAAGCTAGCACGGTATACAGTGTACAGTCAGTTCATTTCTAAATCGTCACATTACTTTTGCAAGACGCGTGCACAAGAGCACGATTTGATTGCAGGTTTAGCCAGAACTTGCGATTACAAAATCACTCTGTATCACAAAGCTATAAAACTATTCACCTGTCTAAAGATTAGTCTAGACGCCATACAGCCAAATCAAGCAGCAAACACAACAGCAATGACACAGAAAAGTGCTCTCTCACATTGTTGTGCTATAAGCCTTGTTTCGCAGGGCTCTCTGGGTTAATTATGGGCTTCCTGTGTAATATTACCCATCAATCAATGCTGCATTCCTGTTTTCAAAATGGCGGCAATTTTGTTTTGGTCCAGAGTTTTATGTATTTTAATGTTTTCTGCTCAAAGTGAAGCGATTTCAAGTAATAGAACAGTTTTCTCGCCATCATCTAGTCAAGGTACACGTAAAAAATTATATGAATGCGCTTAGATGTCTCATTTTGTCTTATTGCCGTATTTAAGATGACTGTATACTGTCGTGTTTAATAGGGTGTACTTGTGATTTAACTGGCAATTCTTGCGATATAAACTGTTGTTGTGACCCTGACTGTACTGCTGGAGATAAAGAAGCGTTCACAGAGTGCAAAGACGCCGATGTCAAGTTTGTATTCATTGTTTCTGTGCTTTTTGTCCTCTTGAAGTTGAAGTTAAAATTACTTTTTGTTTATTTTTGTACAGCCAGGATAGCAGTGTGTGTGTGTCAAGTGATCTTCTCTTTACCCAAAACACTCAGTTTGAAACGAAATCAACGGGAACAGGATTGTTTTGTATCTATAGAGATAATTGTAAGTTGTTAAAGTGATAAATAACACATGATTTAAAGCAATGTTTATTAATTTGAAATACAATACTAACAATACAATACAATGTTTATTTGTGTATTTTGATATTTTACATTATAAAAGTAGTTTTACCTTGTTTATAGTAATTAAATTATTTATGTACATATATTTACTATATGCGATATGCGATATGCTTGATGTCGTCCTTCTAATTCCATTTATCAAGTTTCTTATGTCATTATTGTGCTGAATCATTTCTGATCCCACTCGCTAGTGGCTTGGTTGTTGGTGATCCAACTTTTCTTAGTTCTACAGTCTATATTTACTATATGTATATATAGTTTGTAAGGGCTCTTGATTTAATGCCTAGACCCTAGGCTAACATAAGTTTTCGTGTTAGAGCCATCTACTAATAAGCTACTTCACACTTTCTGCCATCTTCAATTTGGTCTCATAACTCGACCTAATATTGATGGATTTTCAAAATTTAAGCATCAATAATTGAAGGTTTGCTGTGAAAATGAAAAACTGGAGTTTCATCCCTTTCCACATTTTATCACATTGATAAAATTTCATCCTCTTGCGTGCGCACTCAGCATGACCTGTTAGGAATGGGCTCAAGCATATTCGTACAGTGGTAAATAAAAAACCAAGATGGTACGAGGATGAAGATAAAATATATAGATGCATATGGAAACAAGAAAAGTGACCCTCATCTGCTCCCTGTGTTGTAGCCTTCCAATACATTTGTATTTGTCATGTTAACAAGCATACATAACAAAGATTCAAAAAGGTTTTTTACAAGTTAGGGACTGGTCATTATTTACAGGCAGGTCGTTTTCAGGCAGCCAACATCACTGCTCACTGCCACCATGGCTAGACAAGAAACTAGGATGGATTCCAAATGCCACTAAATCTAGAGCTGTTTTAATTTTATGAATGATGTTTTGCCAAGCTATTATCAATCTATGTTTCAGTTCTGTTCTTCAAGTGAATTTGTCAAGAAATTCCATACTGAAGGCAGACGACAGTATAAATTACAGAGTACTCTCACCCGTTTTGATAGTAAATTAACCAATGTGCTAACCCCCAAAAATCCTGCTGCTGCTGGAAAATACAGTATCAATGATGACTATACTTTAGTCCCATCTGATAGAATCGTTACATGTATAATGAATACCCTTTGTGAAATAGTTTGTTTTCAAAATGATGTTCAAAAGGCATTATTTGGAAATCTTAAGAGAAAACTTTAAAAAACACTTTTCAAAAGATGGAAGAAATGTAATTGATGGTCAGCAGTGCTCAAAAGTATATGATGAAAAAATCATTGGAAATACAGGAAAAAGTGGCAAAGGCTGAAGAAAAGCTGAAGAACAAACTTGAGCTTTACCATGATGTGTTGTTCAAAGGCATCAATATCAATAAGAACAAACGAAGAGCTCAAAAAGAAAACAAAAGAAAAACCAAAAGAAGAAAGGAAAAAAAGAGCATTGCAAAACCTTGAAAAAATCTGCAGTGGTACATCCAACACAACAGCTCCTGCAGTGATTGATAAAGATGATTTGATTTTGGAAGTCTTGGCAACTTTATCAAGTATTAAACAAGCAAAACATCTTGAATCATTGTGTCAACAGGGCATGCTAACTGAAAAAGCAATTGCCATAATTCAAGATTATCATCCCACCTTTCAACAAGATGGTGACAGTAGTGAATACAGTGAAGTCAAAGATAGTAGTGAATGCATTGAAGTTGAAGATAGTGAACATGATGATATTGAATGATTGTGAAAAAACTAGAATGGCATATATTTTATTTTTTATGATCTTGTTAGCTTTTTCAAGTCACTGTAATAAATAGTTTGCTCTATTATGTCAGTGTTATTGCTATTACATATTAAAAATTTTTGTCCCCCCCTTTTTAGTACACACAAATTTTTGTCCCCCCCCCCTTCATTTCCACCAGCCCCCTCCCCACCGTAAATAATGATCAGTCGCTTAGGAGAAGTCAAAGTGATCCAGAATTGTATAAATTTTGCCACATTTGCCTCAATTCAAAATGGTAGACAAAAGCGTGAAGTGGCTTATTATAAGCTTAAGTTCATTTATCACCTACTGACAGTACTTTTTGATAACCCTGGGAGTTGATCCCTAACTTGTACTTCAATTAATAAACAGTTTATGATACAACTTGCATGCAAATATGTCAATTAAATAGCTTGCTACTGTAATTCCACCTTCTTTCTTTTGATTGCAGATAGTTCTCGTAATTACTATAATGACATTCGAAAAGCCAGTAGTGATGCAGAGTTTTCCAATCTTCAAAACCAAGCAACTAAAACCTTGTTTACAAACCAAGGTCTCAATCAACCACAACCGTCAACAACTAATTCTTACAAGGTGTGTTTCATTTGTTTCAGGATATTATATACAATTTTCTTATTGGTGATGTAATAATTACATGTAATAGTTCTTAATTAACAAATAGAACAGCTTTTTCTGTGCTCCATTCAGAAATACAGCACACAGGAAGTGACGAGAGCATGAAAGAAGTGTAAGGAGAGCACAAGCCATAGGCAAGTGTTCCCCACACTTCTTGAGTGCTGTCAGCGCTTCCTAAGTTCTGTATTAATGAACGGAGCATGGTAAAAGATGTTCTATTTGTTTTATTATTAATAATATATTTTGAAGTAAATAATAAAGGGAAAAAGTTCGATTTTCTCCGTACAAAAATTAAAGGTGTACACAAGCTGCTGACATCAGAACTGTGCACTGTTCTCTGACAAAGCACAGCTTTCAGTCAATCAGAGTGCTTGTATCAACAAGGTTATATTAATAATAAAAGTTTTTATTGTAATAGGTTGGTGATCCTATAGTACTTGTATTTGAAAATGGAGCAAAAGGATTCCTTTCTTTACCAAAAACACTTTTTACCAAAGAATGTGATGACCACAACCCTGCAGGTCAGTTTTAGTCAGGAAATAGACTACTTATAGGACTATTACATATTCTATGTAATTTATTCCTTTATGTTTATTAGGATATTTAGAGGATAGTAGCAGTGAATGTACAAGAACTATCACAGACTTACCTTCACAGTGTTCCACTCTACCTGTTTTAGCAGCAAAAAGTTATTATAAAGGGTTTAAAGTGGCAAAGGTACATATATTGGATCAGCGAGTATACCAAAGGCATTGTACTTATATTGTACATGGTTAATATGTACAATAACTATGTGTTACATGGTTAATATGTACAATAACTATGTGTTGTAGGAGCAATTAGCAAGCAACTGATCAAGACATGTATTCATTACAGTAATAGTCCAAAATAAAATATTGTACAGCAATAGCTTAAGTGTCACGTATACAGGAAGATGGCAGAGTGGATTACATGACCTGCTGTCTGTGTGTCTGGTGTCACCATTTTAATGTAAAGGTCAGCCATCTAGTATTTAGTGGAAGTTCATGTTCACATTTATGTAGCATGTATTGCCTGATGTGAAAAACATGATCCACTTTGCCATCCACCATGTCCTGTGTAGGAGAAGCCAGAAGCTTTATTATTTGTTCATTTGACACACAAAATGTACATATTCAGTAAGCAATTATAACATTTTGTATTTTATCTTGACAGAACCCAAGAGTTTACCACACAAATACCACCAATGCTACTACCACAGTGAATATTGCCAGTAGTAATTCAACACAACCCAGTACAATATGGCTACTTAATACTAGTTTATTATTAGATGTCAATGTTACACAGCCAGTGGTTTGTAAAACAACCCTTGGCATACCAACTAACTGTGGATTTAGTGATCCACCAAACCCAGTTTATGATGATGTGAAGAAGACTTGCAATAATGTTGTACTTGAGGTAAGACTTTTAAAGACATCACCTGGTATGACAACAATGTATTACTATCTGACCAAACAGCTTACTACATGTACATTGGTAGTTAGACAAAATAATATTGTTTTAAACTGACTATCTACAGCTAATGGATTACTGTATGCTTTCATACTAATGTCTGGTTATGGTTTTTAATATTAATTCAAATATGTTATTGGTAGGTTGCATACATTTTACAGTGGAATACATCAACAGACTTAACACAAGCAGGAGTACAGTTTACTTTGGGACATCTGTCTGCTGATACCACATTGTCATTTTTACAAAAGGTGTCTGTTAAGTTTAAAAAGGTTAGTATGGGATTAACAACAAAGTCATTTTAAGATATTACTGATTTGCTGGCCTGTACTGACCACAGGATATTTTGTGTTCAACAGGAAGGGATAGAGTCATTTTCTCGTTCTGGTAATCCTGGATATATTGTTGGGAAACCACTTGTAGTAGGGACTTTAACAACATCTTCTAGTAACCAGTATCCTTTTCATTGATCAACCTTAAAAGCCTGGGATAGTAATTTCAATATTCCATGTTTTCACACCAACAAGGTTTGTAAATTGTGTATATGCCATGTGCAATAAGTATAATTAAATAATTTTTAAAAGTCATGTAGTTTATTCCAAGTTCTTGTTTAATTTAAGATAATAAAATCAGGGCTCAGTGTATTTTATTATATACTGTATTTGATTATTGTTAATTTAATAATTAATTTTTATAGGTTAATATATATATAAATTTTAAGTGTAATATATTTTTAGATATCATTGTAACTATTTAATTTAGCCCCATTCTTTGCAGTTGTGTCATGCAATGTAACTGGTTGTAAATTATTATGGGTTTTCCCTGTAGCTGCAGTAGTCTTCTTTACAGTTGCGTCATGCAATCACACATGTCCAGGACTGGCCTATGGTGTCCTCTGTCCACATGGGACAGTCCCCAAGTCTCAAGTGGGAGTTCCTAAGACATCCCCTAACTGTCCCCTGTCCCCCTCTCCCGTCCCCAAGTCCCCTTGGGGATTGTCTGGGACATCCCCTGTCCCCTGTCCCTGATCTACCCTCTAGGCTACTAGTGTCTCTCCTGTCCCCAAGTCCCCTTGGGGATTGCTGGGACATCCTCTTACTGTCCCCTGTCCCTAGTCAACCCTCTAGGTCACTAGTGTCTCTCCCATCCCCAAGTCCCCTTGGGGATTGTCTGGGACATCCCCTAACTATCCCCTGTCCCTGGTCAACCCTCTAGCTAGGTCACTAGTGTCGCTCCCGTCCCCAAGTCCCCTTGGGGATTGTCTGGGACATCCTCTAACTGTCCCCTGTCCCAGGTCAACCCTCTAGGCAAGTAGTGTCTCTCCCATCCCCAAGTCCCCTTGGGGATTGTCTGGGACATCCTCTAACTGTCCCCTGTCCCTGCTCAACCCTCTAGGTCACTAGTGTCTCTCCCGTCCCCAAGTCCCCTTGGGGATTGCTGGGACATCCTCTTACTGTCCCCTGTCCCTGGTCATTCCTCTAGGTCACTAGTGTCTCTCCCATCCCCAAGTCCCCTTGGGGATTGTCTGGGACATCCCCTAACTATCCCCTGTCCCTGGTCAACCCTCTAGGTCACTAGTGTCGCTCCCGTCCCCAAGTCCCCTTGGGGATTGTCTGGGACATCCTCTAACTGTCCCCTGTCCCAGGCCAACCCTCTAGGCAAGTAGTGTCTCTCCCATCTCCAAGTCCCCTTGGGGATTGTCTGGGACATCCCCCAACTGTCCCCTGTCCCTGGTCAACCCTCTAGGTCACTAGTGTCTCTCCTGTCCCCAAGTTCCCTTGAGGATTGTCTGGGACATCCCCTAACTATCCCCTGTCCCTGGTCAACAATGAAATATTTCCGAGATTTTGGTAAGAAATTTATATCTACCATGTCTATTGGTGTTCCACGTTTTTATACCAACATAGCGGCTTGCATACTTGCATAACAGGAGTTAAACCTTTTTTCAAAAGAGAAGTGCCAGAAGTGCTGCGAGCAGTATACACATAATTCATGTAACTCTGAAGGAGTGTTTTGCAAATACAACATATTTATGATTGGTTAGCTATTTAAAGTACTAGTCAGAGTAGAGTAGATTTCGAATGACTGTGAAAACGGCACCGCACGGTCACGGCACGGTTACGGCAGGAATTTCGAATGTTTTTATAGACATCACGGCACTGACACGGTCACGGCACGGCGTGGTCCGTTTCACACTCATACGAAATCTGCTCTAATAAACAAAGACAATAAGTCACTCCAGGCGGTCAATCCAAACAGCTTTAATGACGAAGCAAAACCTTTTATTGTAAAACTTTATAAATCTTCGGAACAGTTTAAGTTCACTCAATCAATATCCGATATACAATATATAAACCGACTCTGTTCATTTTCGCCAACGGAATAGAATTGAACACAATTATTAACAGTATAAATACGTTTGAAAATTCGTGACTTTAATGACTCCTGACACGAATGAATAATGTTTCTTCGTGTTAATAAATAAAACTGACAATCAAACTTACCAAGAATGTGTACTGCAAAACATTCAGCTCTAACGACATGTAAAGAGTCCAATCAAAGATCGAAAGATGCTCTTATTATAAAATGCATCACAGCACGCTTGAGTACTGAAAATTAAGGCCTAGTTCAAACGTCGAATCTCACATGTACCGAATTCAATGCAAATTAGTCAAATCTTTTGTTTCTACTCATTACTATCTCATTTGCATTGCATTCGACACATGTGAGATGCGACGTTTGAACTAGGCCTAAGAGTTTCTTTACTTAATCAGTCGTCATCAATGGTAAATATAGCAGCATCGCCGCCTCACTCCAAGCACCAAACAATTAGCTCTAACGAGATCCCACGCTATATACATGAACATCGTTGTCTCTTTTGGCCCCTTATTTTGATAGTCCCTCATTTTGATGACGTAAGTGTATGTGAAGTAAATTATTCGTTCTCTGCGAGACCCACCGCGATTAGTGTCGACTCGCTCGCTCGCTCGCATGAATCGAAACTGCATCTAAATGGCTTTTTCTGGTAACTTGTTTATAAAACAAAACTTCTTTCAATCCCACCCATTTGCTCTGTTTTACGTCTCTAAAACCGGCGTAACAGTATTGCTTGACAGAATTATCGGTCACCGGTAATATCAAAAACAGCCCAAATTTTCATTGCCGGACACCATTTCTTTGTATGATACACACAAAATCTTGAGTTGATAAAACCGAGAACTATTCTGTGGACAATGAAGCCTTCTGCTTGCAGTCTTATCTTCTTTTTGAAATGGGAGACAATATCTTTCAGTTTCCCTTCTCCGTCCAAAAACAAAGAAGAAAGTTTAATAAGACTCTGCTAGCAGGGAAACGCGGCTGTAAAATGCTATTCACGGCTTTCTCTACCAAGTATGTTTTTTTACATCGGCGTTGATTTTTCAGTGGTTTATATGCTTATCATACGGTATGGCCCTTGTACCTTTTGGTGCAGTTACTCATTCAAGAAAGACTTTGCACAACTGATACATAATGTGAACTGACAATGTGACAATGTATCTATTAAATAGTTCTCATCATATATACTAACATTTAGAAATCTATTAATTCTGTTGAAATATTTATTTTAACACCTGAATCACTGTGGTTACAACGTCACGTACCACTCGTTGTAATAATATATCAATATACTATATATCAATCATTTACGTGCTGATCCTCAAAAATTATTTGAAATCTACAATGTATAATTATCATGAAATTTGCTGAAATTTTGTATGAGGATCGAATTTTTGCCTAAAAGAACATGAGCAAATACCAAGTACTTTCTAATCTCACATAATTGTTTCGTGTTGACATAAACTTTCTTTAAAGTCTGCTTTGATTTTCTATGACTCGTGAAATAAAAGCCAATAGTCAGTGGAGTAAGAAAGTAGGGGGGCTTATTCGGTCTTTTACCGGTAGTTCTAGTTTTCCAATTTTCTCTTTGCTGTTTTGAAATTAGCAAACGTTTTCAGACCTTTTTATAAATCTGCTGTTAAAAAGTGTTTTGTCTTCTTTCTGATTATGAAGATACAGTAAGTATAGAATAAATAACATGTAATGTGTCTGGTTCATTTTTCTAGTCATCTTTTTGTACTTAATTGGAAAGCCACGAAAAGCTTTGTTCGCAGACTTCGGTGTCCACCTTTAATTTAAACATTGTTGACCAGGGACAGGGGATAGTTAGGGGATGTCCCAGACAATCCCCAAGGGGACTTGGGGACGGGAGAGACACTAGTGACCTAGAGGGTTGACCAGGGACAGGGGACAGTTAGGGGATGTCCCAGACAATCCCCAAGGGGACTTGGGGACGGGATAGACACTAGTGACCTAGAGGGTTGACCAGGGACAGGGGACAGTTAGGGGATGTCCCAGACAATCCCCAAGGGGACTTGGGGACGGGAGAGACACTACTTGCCTAGAGGGTTGACCAGGGACAGGGGACAGTTAGGGGATGTCCCAGACAATCCCCAAGGGGACTTGGGGACTGTCCCATGTGGACAGGGGACACCATAGGCCAGTCCTGGACATCTTCAGTTGTGTCATGCAATGTGACTGCATGGTTGTAAAATTATATAATTTATGGTTTTCCCTGCAGCTACAGCAGTCCTCTTTGCAGTTGTGGCATGCAATGTGACTGCATGGTTGTAAAATTATATATATATATATATTTTTTTGTTTTGTTTTGTTTATTGTGCCTTTTAATGGATTCATTAATACTTAAAATGAAAAATTAAATTCCTTAATGACTTGTAGGCAGTATATACAATTAAATACTGACCCAACAAGTTGGCTTACAATGGCTGCACCTTCAGCTGATGGTTCATGCAATAACTCAACTGACAGAGTTTCTGTTTCTTTTGGTATTGATGTCAGAACAGGCTGTACTATAAAGTAAATGTATACTGTTTAATGTTTATTAATTTTGTATATTGTTTAATGTTTATTTGTATATTGTTTATGTTTATTTATTGTATTATTATTGTTTAATGTTTATTTGTATAATTATATTTTTGTGAAGCATTTAGATCAATTCTTGTTATAAGCCTTATATAAAGTTTATTATAATTGTTATTATTATTATTATTATTATTATTATTATTATTATTATTATTATTATTATTATTACACTAAGCGAGTGAATTATCGGGATTTACCTTGAGTTCATGAGTTTGCTAACAGTGAACGAGAAATTTTAAATACTGAATGAGGCGTGAGCCAAGTGCAGTATGAGAAAATTTCAAGTTCATTGTTAGTGAACAAGTGAAGGTAAATCTCAGTAATTCATGAGCAAAGAGTGTGTTAACCTTTTTATTATTCAATTTGAATGCACTGCAGAAGCAGGCTAACACTGTCAGTCGACATCTGAGATCACTAGAAATAACTTAAGTCACTCAAAATAGTAAGTAAATTCAAAATTAGTTTAATAGCATTTGATAAGTTTTTCAATACAAAATATACTTTTCAAAAGAAAGCTACTGGAAAATTACTGTGAGACAAGAACTTTAGATTGTTAAAAGATGATAAACAGTTCTCAGAATCCATGTTTACAACTTGCTTGGTAAAATTGAAATCGTCCATATAATCAAGAACTACTTTTTTGGATCGTTAAAAGTGATTCAGCACTGAGTCCAAGAACTCTGCTAGTGAAAGGTCTAGAAAATTATTGCTGGAGTTTTGGATATAGGTTTAAACTGGCAACTTACGGTTGAAACGCTGCTAAACTCTGGTACAAGAAGTAGTTGTCATCTGTCAACGAGCCAAAGGCTGAAGTACTCGTTTGGCATTTTCTTCGATTCCTGATAAAATTTCTTTACCCCATCTGAGAGAACTTGTGGCGACAGACTTTTTAAACTTTCTATGAGATAGGTTTTGGATAACCAGTCTAAAAAACAGTAAATATTAAGATGAATTTGGAAAGCCGGCAAACTGACTGTTTTCAAGCTGATGAAATGTGTTGATCTCAGTAAGCTTACTCCAAAAACTTCAATGAAATTTAGAGTTCACCTTAAAAACATGCCAAGCAGTCTTCTTGTTGTTTTAAATGTGCTTGTTAATCTTCTCTTTTTTGAAAAATCCTCAAATTTATCACCAAGAACATTTTTTCTTTCTCACTGTACATTGTTACCATTGATTGTAATTAGTATTATTACATAGTGACGTGTTGTCAAGTCATAACCATGCGTCACGTGGTACAAACTGACCAATCAGAAAATCAGAATTTGTACAGTGTATGAAAATTGAATAATAATATTAGTTTATTTCATTTTCTTAAAATATTTGAGAACATATAATACACTTACTGATATGGCTGGCTACCATATTTTGTAATATTTATAATTATATATTAGAGGACAAAGACATGGCTTGCACTAAAAGATGAAAGAATATTTCATTAATAAAAAGCAAGTTATAACCAATTGCCTAATGTCTCTTCAAGATGTGCAGCATTTGAAAAGAAAGAGAAAACTTTACTTTGACTTTGTGTCCCTAAGCTTGCTTTTTTGCGCTCTATATCTCCCAACATGCTATCGCAGTACAGAGATCGACGTGCATGCACATTTTGTATTCCTTAGTTATTAATATCTGAAGTATTTAACACTTTGGTCAACCAATAATTTGTTTCTAGAATGTCATTAAGCACCAGCAGCTCATCTTGTCAACTTCTACAAGACACAGTTCTTAATGTCCTGTTAGCTGGTGTACCTACACATGTTGCAACCTTTGGAAACTCTGATGTTAACAAGCCTGGAGACTGGGTTAAAATACTGAATAAGAGACCATCACAGACGGTATGTAACTACAAAGGAATGAAAAGAGAGATGACTAGAGCCATAATGACCAGACATCCTCAATCATTTCTCAATTTAGTAAAAATACATGTTCTGTAGGCCTAGGGAGCATCCACAATTTCCAGAAACTTGTCAAAATTCATGATGATGTCATTTCAATGCCAACTGTTATAATATAACTGTCATACTAGATATTGATTGGTTAGGTTAAGTCCATTCAAAAAGAGGAGAAAACACTATTTCCAGAACAAGTTCAAATAGACAATGTCCTCAGGGCAAGAACCAAGTTACAGAAGACTAGGTTCTCAAAGATGTTGATTTTTGTTTTATTTCAGGTGACTGGAGGGAATGGAGTGTGCAGTAACATGGTCATGAGTTTACATATTGAAGTTCTTTACTCTAACTTTGGTTTCTTAGCAAATCCCCAAACAAAGGTGAGTCAGGTTTACAATCATCTATGACATTGATAATTGGCTGTAAAAAGCTTGGACCCCTAAGAACTCTACTTGACGTGCACTGTTATGACCACAGTAGGTGTGTTTGACGGTCTACCTCAAATTTTGATGATGGTGGTGATCCAGCCATTTGCTGATGACAAAAGTGAAGATTTTTGAAATCACAAGTTAGAATGATGTTCCTGATAGTCAGTGTTAAACTTATTTAATCTTTATTTTATTATAAATTAAATTATTTTTATTCCTAGATGATCATTTAATTAAGAATTTAATAAAATTATTTTAAATCTATTTCAGGTTGTTGGAGTGCAGTTCAAGTATGCTGATCCCAAGGACATAAGATATCAGGTCTAGATAAATACAACATATTGTACAACAGAGTTTTATCTCACAGCATGACTTATAGGGTATCAAATACTTTCAATTATTGAAAGTGATTTTATGTGTGGCACTAGAGTAAACGCACTTAACCCGTAGCCTGCGTCACATCCAGACTTTTCCTCTGTTAAGTTTTACTTAATGAAGGAAAAGTCCGGATGAGATGCAGGCTATTAACCCGTGAAAAAGTACAAAATCTAAATAGTACTAAATAGCAAAAAATCCTTTGTTTGCCACTGTTTAACAGTGCTATTTAACATTATTTAGCTAGCACAATTTCACGGATTAAGTGCAATCACTCTATAGAGACAACATAGTCATAACGGTTGTAATGAATATTAATAAATGTGTTACTAAATCTAAATTTATTAATCTGCAAAGTTTGACACATCGCTGCAGATAAACTGGTTCATGCCGGGCACAAATGACCCAAAAATCGGCGTTAAATGTGCCATTTTTGCCCTAAGCTTTGTATCTTCAACAATATTTGATCATTTGCAATGAAATTTTCAGTGATGGCTAACTATAAGTGGCGATTTATTTTGCCATGTTTAAAAGTTACCATTGACGTGATTTTGACGTCATAGCGAATTGTTACATTTTTCAAGAACATCCAGATTACTTCAAGAGATTCTCAAAATACATAGTGTGAAAGAGAATGCCATTCTCTAAAATTTGGTGCAATTTTTATCTCGATCCGACATTTCGTTGTCGAGTTATAAGGGATTTTTGTTTCACGATGACGTCATAAACGTGATAATTTGAAATATCCCTAATAAAGCTCGATGACCAAAAGTTTTAACTTAGTTACGTAGAAACACTTCATAATAGTAATACATGTTCGTCATAAACGTGACGTCACTAATAACCATTAAAAGCCATTAGAAGCCATTGGAAACGGCAAGTGATGATGCAACGAACATGTATTACTATTATGAAGTTGAATGAAGAAGTAATTTTCATAAATTTCCTTTACTATTTCCCATATGATTATTAGATTATTAGACAATTACTTCTTCTTCATTCAACTTTTTTGTTTGAAGTTCGGTTGTTTTTATACTTTGCAGAGTGAAAAAGCTTCGAAGTCCTCAAAATCGTATGTTTTTAGATTTTCGATTTTTTGAAGATAAGTATTAGAAACATTAATATATAGCAAAATCCTCTAACGTCATACTGACGTCACCGATAATTTGAAATATCCCTAATAAAGCTCGATGACCAAAAGTTTTAACTTAGTTACGTAGAAACACTTCATAATAGTAATACATGTTCGTTGCATCATCACTTCAAGTGATGATGCAATGAACAATGGCGTTTCCAATGGATGCTAATGGCTTTTAATGGTTATTAGTGATGTTATGACGTCGTCGTGAAACAAAAATCCCTTATAACTTGATAATGAAATGTCGGATCGAGATAAAAATTGCACCAAATTTTGGAGAATGGCATTCTCTTTCAAACTATGTAGTTTTAAGAATCTCTTGAAGTAATCTGGATGTTCTCGAAAAATGTAACAATTCGCTATGACGTCAAAATCACGTCAATGGTAACTTTTAAACATGGCAAAATAAATCGCCACTTATAGTTAGCCATCACTGAAAATTTCATTGCAAATGATCAAATGTTGTTGAAGATACAAAGCTTAGGGCAAAAATGGCACATTTAACATGCCGATTTTGGGGTCCTTTGTGCCTGGCTTGGTTCGTTGGTCACATACACTGATGTACTGGTGATAACCCTACAGCAAAGTGTTTTGTGAATTACTACAAGATATCTGTATTTGTGCAATGTTGTATGTAACCTCATGTTTCATTGTTATTTAATAACCCTGAAATCTGTTTGTTTAGTGCCTTGGTGGTTATTGTCAGCTTGGTAACAAATCTCTACAACAGTCATTTGAAGTAGTGACATCTGTACAGTTTATTGATGTGTCAGCCACACCAGATACCTTACTTAAACCAACACCTACATTTGAAGCCAAAGCACCATCTGACTTCTTTTATCCATTTTTATAATTGTCACAAATTATGTTATTGGACCTATCAAGCATTGAAAAGACTGACACTGCTACTAACAGAGACTTCTGCCTATCGATCCTGTCAGCTCTGAGAAAACAGTGTCATCCTCTTAAACTGCTTGTCAACTGCTATCACTGACAGTGTATTCTTTGTATGCTTCAGCTACAATTAAATATGTAAATGGCTGATTCACTGACATTATTGTATCCCTGACAACAATTCACACTAAAAGGCTTTATAGAACTAACCTCAACTATTCATGACAATATTATTTTTACTAAATGTACAAAGCTGCTTTATGCTATTAATTTATAAGGATTACTGACAACACTTGTCAGTGGCACAATTCAGGGTGTTTTAATTTGTATTTAATGTATGTATAAAGAATAATATTGTTTTACCAATTGTATAAATATAGTTTTACCAATTTACGTTATGCACTTTAGTGTCCTTGTTTAAGTCTGGAATATAGAATAGTGATATACCATAAAGGATCAAATTAATGCCCATTTAAAAGATAAGAGGCATTTTATTGGAGAGAGGCTTTTATTAATTACAACTGTAACAATGGATGTTGGTACATGCCACCAAGCAGGGTATGGTTTTCAGTGCTTGTACTCTAGAACAGGGTCTACAAAATCATAATCACTCTCTGGAGGGGCACGGTCAGGTCAAAACTAGAAGGAGTACCCCTGGGGAGAATTAGTACTTTATGCTCTCTTGGTTGGTGTCATTATAGAGACATCATAAGGAGCACTATCCTTACTTTAATTTGAACAGATAATGACCGTATTGTGTTACAATAGTGCCAGAAAAAAATTCGTGCAAATCCTGCACAGCTACGAAGACAAAAAGAAACATCCTGCACAAAAAAATTGCCCCCCCCCCCCCAAAAAAAAACCTCTAATGGTCCGTCCCTAAGACATTTGCTCTGGAACACGAATGGCCGCGATTTCAAGTTTCGAGCGATTATCCGGGAGATTTGAGGCTCTAATCTTACCACCGTGTGCATAATTACGCGTCCAGCCAGACTGAAGTCATCATCATCATCATCATCATCATCATTCCGTTATTGAGTTAGTAAAGCCTAGTGACATCACACTAACTATAAAATAAACTATATACAATAATAAAATACATATGCTTAAATTCTGGTAACTTCTGGTACCCTGGTTCCAGAGGCTTTCTTTTGTATTTTATAATTTTTTTCTTTAAAAAAGACCCTCTGGAACCAGGGTAACTGAAGTCTCGATTGGGATTTAATTAGTAAATACTGTAGGCTACCGGGAAGCCAGCAAAGTGTACAGACATTGTATAGAAAACTCCGCCTCTGTGGATTTTTGGTAGCCTACATATTGACCAAATTCCCAATCGAGACTTTAGTCTGGCGGGATATCCCACGGGACGAGCGCGCAAGCGCGCGATATTACCACAGAAACCCATGCATAACAAGAGCGCGCGCGCCAAGCAAATTAAAACAAGCGCGCGCATTTTTTTGTCTTTTTAGCGTATCAATAAAATATTTTACAACATTTGACTAAAATCTTGCAATCTGATTGGCCGAGAGCCATTGTTAATAAGAGTACTGACAATAGCTGACGCCAACATGTCACGCTCGTCCTTACAGAAAGAAGTTTGGGACAGTTTTTCAAACAGATTTGGACGGAAAAGATCTAAGATAATGTTGTAAAAAACAAATTGAAGATAGTTTTCCATTGTCAGTACTCTTATTAATCATGGATGACGTCAAAAAATGTCCAAAACTTAGCAGTGAAACCACTCGCTGCGCTCGTGGTTCCACTTTAGTTTTGAACATTTTTTGACGTCATCCATGATTAATAAGAGTACTGACAACCTGAATGGAAAACTATCTTCAATTTGTTAAGTAAATAAATTATTAAAATAAACGTCGTCAGGAGAAGTGGCTGGGCTGCCTGTGGTTGATGTAGATGTGTGTGTGCGTCACATAACACTCCAACGACGAAGCGTTACGTGACGCGAGACCAACCAAGCCTCTCGGCAGACGTCGAGACAAGACAGCCTTTATTTAGGTGGTACCATTATCGCTGTGTAACAGTCGGTCGACGATTTGTGGCTAAGTTTATTTGGCATTGCAGACTCGCACCACTGGAAGCAAGGTATTTACTAGTCTGCTACAAATTCTAGATTATTAAACACAAATAATGAATACAGGTTTTCTAAATGAACCTTTTGGTAGTAGGCTCGATTTCCAGCCATGTCCTGTGTTGTCACGGGCTGCCTGGAAATCAAGCTGCCATTCTAATTCTCCTCTCTTCTAGAAGTCATGTCTTCTGACGAACAATTCAATCCTCATAAGGATCTGTTTAGCGAAATGTCAACAAACACGACTGAAGCAGAGATCAAAGACCTGTACGTGAAGTGGGCACCCGATTATGACAAGGTACGTGGTATTAGCAGCTGTCACACTTTCTTGTCACGCCCGACTAAAGGAATTTTTTATATTTATATCCCGGGGGGGTACTCCCATATATTTACTATACGGGGATGATCCGCTGAACAGGGTATGGTTTTTCGAGTTCCCTGTCATAAACAGGGTATCCTTTTTGCAATTTTTTGAGCTTCTTGTCATTTTCAGAGCAGCTTTCTCATCAACCTTAGTCGTTAGCTAGCCACAATGGCAACGATCTGTCTAGAAGCTATATTATTACTCGTGCCCAGGCCTTTAGGCCGGGAACGAGTTATAAACTGCAAATGTTTCTTTTTTTTCTTCTTTTTTTCCTCTCGTCGTCCACGAGAATGCGGCATTCTTGCGCAATCGGTCACGTGTTACAACTCCTGATTGGTTAAGAGCGTAAGAAACAATGCCCTTCATTCATCACCTTTGAGCGAGTGCGAACTCTTCGAAGGTCTTCGAAGTGAACGCCAGTCAGGAACTTTAGGAATGCAAGATGGCGGACAGCCCAAAAAATAGCTTTCAAAGACAGGCTTTTCCAGCAGTAAGACAATAGAAAATGGAGCTTTTAACTCGAGATATACCTAGACACTTATAAGAGCTTCAGAATGGGCTGTTATTTTGAGCTTGATCTCCAATACTTTGACCAAATATCGAACTCCGATGGAGTACTTGAAAACTGAAGCTCTCGCGACTCGTAGCAATTCCTTTGAGCTGGAAATCTACGAATTTCTCACCCTACATGTTGCTAAACGAACGCATATAGAGGCAAGTCAATTATATTTTTCATTCAAGAATTCAAGAGATCTTGAGACGCTTTTGTAATGAATTTTAACACAATTCTGGCCAGACAATTTATTTATATATTTTCATGGAACCAAGGCTCTATTTGACCTGATGCGTTTGGTCACGTAATAGATAAAACATCTGAAACATGAACGCCGAAAAAATACACGATTTGTTATTGTGTCAAAAACGTCGTTGTAGAAGTCTTTACAGCAAACACTTGAGATATACAGTGAAATAAAAAGTTGAATAAACTGGTATATTTTTGCATGTTGGAGATATCTAATACCATGCATGATAATAGAGGGACAGAGGCAAACACTAAGCTGCTGACAGACAAATTGACTAATCAGATATGCTTTAAAGAGGTCAAAAATGGTCTATATTATGTTACGGTTAAGTGAAGAATGCGTGAAACGGCTCGGGGAAGAGTACGAACGGGGCCGGTCCTTGAAGCCTCTCCTCCCAGGGCACGAGTGAACGCACGTGTGCGTCTAGTTTATCGTTGTTCGATCACGATCGCAACAAACTCGTTATGAAACTCATTTACATTACAAACAAATAAGTACATTACACTCTGTAATTATTATACTTTGTCATAAACAGGGTATGGTATTTTGAGTTTTTCTGTCATAAACAGGGTAACCGTTTTAGGATCCCAGCGGAACATCCCCACCCAAATCCTGGTCAAGTACCCCCCCCCCCCCCGGGATTTATATATATATATATATATGTTGGGGGATGGGGGGAGGGGAAGTTTGCCTCCTAAAACACCTTTATCTCATTCCAGGACGCTGAGAAGTATGGCTATGTAGCTTCCCTAAAGTTGGTAGAAATATTTGATGCTCAAATGAAAAAGGTATTTGGAGAGGGTCATCTTGATAGGAAAGTTCTTGATGCAGCTTCAGGGACTGGAAAACTGGGAGAAACATTGAAAGATTATGGTTACCAGAATGTTGATGCACTGGACATTTCTCCTGAAATGTTGGACATTGCACGTGACAAGAACTTGTACAAAAACCTTATCTGTGCATCAATTACCGATGAGAAAATTGATGAGATTGAGGATGGTTGCTATGATGGCATAACATGTGGAGCTGCACTGACTGTTGGGCATATCAAACCCAGTGGCTTTAGTGAGATTGTGAGACTTGTCAAACCAGGTATGAATCCCTGAATAGATTAAGCTTTGATCACATGACATTTAGATGGTACAGGAACATTAAATCATGCAAAGTAATTTCAATTCCAAATCAATGTTTCCATTTTATTCACAAAACATAACTTTCATATTTGAAGAGGTAATTTCGATATTTTTAGTGTAAGTTGAGAGGAGATTTTGTTTCTTGAAAACTAGTTGACCAATTTTTTTAAATATTTTCTCGATAGTGAATATTCAATCCTTTACCAGTAAGGGGTGTTTAAATTACAAAGGCATTGAAGTTTTTTAAGACCATTAAATAATTTTTTAAACATTGCCATATGTGCATCTCTATTTTCCAAGTTATTGCCGGTGTTTAATTGATTCAGGCTTTATGATATGCATGCCTGCATGTATGTCACTTTGGCACCGTGTGCAAAAAATGCAAATACATGGAACTTAATAGTCACCTCAGTGATATCCAGAGTAATGCTGTAATATTTATACTGACATTATAAGTACTCTCTCTTCTATTGATAGTGCTGGTGGATTTGGAAGTCAGTTGTAAGAAAATTAAACCAAAGGGAAGCTACTGCCCTAACAATAAGTGTTTTGCCTTCAAGAACTTAGTCTTCCAAGTTACCTGGGCTGGTGAACTACTTTCCTTCACCTTTTTACCCTTTAATGTGTTTTCCAGGAATATTTCACTTCTCCATTTTCTTTTTGCACAAGGAAATACCATAGTTCTAGAAACTTTAGTAAGGAACTGCTACGTACAGCGTTACTCTGGATATCACTGGCGTGACTATAGTTCCATGTATTTGCATTTTTTGCACGAGGTGCCAAAGCGACACGTATGCAGGCATGATCTTTATGAATCAAACACTGGCAACAACTCGGAGAATAGAGATGCACATATGGCAATGTTTATAAAAATTATTTAATGGTCTTAAAAAACTTCAATGCCTTAATATGTAATTAAAACACCTTACTGGTAAAGGATTGAAAATTCAATTCTGAGTTAAACGCGGCAATTTAGTGCTTTATGTACAGTCGTCTCAACGGCGATCAAAAGTAGCAAATATAAAGAACCATGCCTTGGTATTATTTGGAACCAAAAATATTGCAACTTTTCTTTGGAAAAACAATGTTATAAAATTAATTTAGTAAAGCACCCACGGTTTTAAATTTCTCCAAAATTGAATAATTGCTCCGTTGATCCACATGGAATTCATACTGTATTTGGGATCATTTTATCCATTAATTTGAATTATTTAATTTAATTAATTGTTTCTGATATCCAATTATTTCTAGATTCATATTTATATATTTATTAAATTGTTATTATATTTTATTATATTTTAGGGTCAGTTATTAGGTTTTATATTTATAATGTAGATAGGAGGTCCACATCAGCGAAAGCTGCCTTAACTGACCTTGCCAAATAAAATATGTATGTATGTATGTATGTTTTTACTCAAAATTGGCTTTATAGAATTTCTTTAAACACCTTCACATTATAGACAAACATTTAATTTACAAAGTCTCATAAATCGTTTTTCTCGTCGAGGTCTGGACTTTGAGAAAATTGGCAAAATTGAAAACCTAGTGTATAACAATTTCAATGTTAAAAAAGCTCCGATTTCAACCAAACTAGTATCATTATTAAATTCGGTCCATACCCATGCACTGGCGAAACTGGGTCGAGCCACCTTAAGATCACCGTTTTCTGCAATTCTCTAGTGTCAATTTAATGCCCAGTTCCATCAATCTTTGTTCTAGCTTTTTGGGTGTTGTTCCTATTGCTTTATCATCATCATCATCATCATCATCATCATCATCATCATTATTGTTTATAAATTAAATATGATATAACGCGCGCTCTGATTGGCCAAAGGTTGCGTGTCGTGCGTTCTCTATGAGAACACACAGCATGCGCGCGCACATTTTCAAACTTTCTCCAACGAAAAAAGAAAATAAAACTTCAATTGTATTTTATCAAGAGACCATAATACTAAGAGAACGAAACTCAGTATTGATGTTTGTGCGATGTTCGCGGCGACTAAGGCTATTTTTAGTAACTTCGCCATCGCGCGCGCAAGGCTCTCAAACAATAGAATGGATTCTAAAGCCGAAAGCAAACGGTCCCGTCCGCGCGCACGTCAAAAATCAAATTCTATTGTTTGAGAGCCTTGCGCGCGCGATGGCAAAGTTACTAAAAATAGCCTTAGCCGCCAGGAACATCGCACAGACATCAATACTGAGTTTCGCTCTCTTAGTATTATGGTCTCTTGATTTTATAAAAGAAATAGAAAACTCGGCAGCAGTGCTATGTTGAGTTATAGAAGCACTTGGGAATTGTAAGAAGACTCGAGAAGTGTTGAGAAGCATGAGGCGTAGCCCTCATGCTTCTCCTAACACTTCTCTCGTCTTCTTACAATTCCCGCGTGCTTCTATAACTCAACATAGCACGCTTCCTCGTTTTCTATTTCTACAAAAATGTATGTAACACTCGAGTAGCCAATTGCAAATTGTCTTCAAGTAGAGAGATTTGTAAATGCTGTAAAAAAACATGAAATAAAGTTTCCATTGTTATTAACTTTGGTTATTTCATGAATTCAGGTGGACTGGTGTGTTTTACGATGAGAATCGACGTCCACGATGGCAAGGGTTATGGTTACAAGGAAAAAATGGATGAACTTACTGAAGCTGGAGTTTGGAAAATCGTAGAAAAAGCAGAAACTCCATACTTTGGTATAAGTCCTATAACACCATATCAAACATGTTATGTATTAGTCTACAAACGTTTCTGATCAATTAAATTGTTAAGAGAAAACTGGTTTTATGGCGCCGTTATGTCTTTTAGAGGAACTACAGCAAGTCTGGTCACGCAGCTGATATATTGCGCAAGTAACGCATCTTTGGCGTGACTAAACTGAGACGACATGATATCCTTTGCACAGTGTACACAAAAAAAATTGGCAAAATAGCTAATTAACTTGCTGTATGCTGTGTCAAATGTTATATGTTTATTCATCATTACTTATGTAGTCATTATTAATTGATAACACATGTAACGTAACTTTTCCTTTATTTTAGTATTAAACTATTTTTAGGAGTAAAATTATCGATCTATGAATTAGCTGAGCAAGATTACGTACTAAAGTCTTCCAGTATCAGTAAACTCCACCTAGCCTCTTCAGGGCCGTTGCTTGGGGTGGTTCGAAGGTTCAAACGAATTGAACCCTTTCCCTTCTCACAGAAAATGGACTAGGATCCGACTCCTTCCTCCCTCTGACTGCGCGGAAGGGGCCGAAATTTGTCTGGATGCATGGTCCGATTTTTTGGCTTTTACATAAAAATAGCATACTATTTTGCTTCCGGGTAATGTGCATGTACGAGTCCTCCCTGCGTCAACAAATTTTCTTTTTTTCCTTTTATTTTAATTCTGTTTTGAATGGATTCTATTTCCCTTCTCTATAATTTTTCTTGGCTAAAAATTCTGGTCTTCAACGAAGAAAATTAAAAACACTTTACGTTAGCTTTCTGCTTTCAAATTTTGCGTAATTTAGAAAAACAATGGAACGTATCTATATGACACGTATCTATACCGACACTGAAATAAAATTCTCATTCAACTTTCCAAAGGCCAGCTGGACCTCTGATGCTTATGCAGGTCATTTAAGTACTCCCTAATCCATGCAACCGATTATGGTGGAAAGTCGAACCTCTCCTATCGATCAAATGACGGCGAAGGGCCTGACTCTTTAATCGTTTGTGTACAAGTGTTCAATAGGCACACATTAAAGAAAATCAAGGATTACCTTCAGTCCTAGCTAGCCTTAAGTGGCCGAGTCTTGTTTCCGTGAAAGCTTTAGCAGAACGAATTCAATCATCGTCATTAATTTGTCGTAATTTTTTTCATTTTTGCTTTCACGGTGGTAAATCCTGCATTACTTTAATTAGCTTTGACAATACCTGTAAAATCATAGGTCATGTTAAGTAATGTATAAAGAACGAGAGAGCGTGTTATATCGGTGGATAAAGATCCGAGCCGAAGGCGAGGATCTTTAGACCCGATATAACACGCTCTCGAGTTCTTTATATTACTTATCAAACGTCTAGTTGTCAATTATCATATTGGACCAGAATTTTCCAAGTTTGACTACTTTTGGCTTAGAAAATCCAACTTCAAGTTTATGCAAATGAACAAAAATCTTTATCCGATATAAAGATCTACGTTCCGGTAGTGATTTCCATTGTGTTTTCTAATGAATTATTAATGAGTTTGATAATAAAGCATATTGTTGTTACGGATTTGACGAACAAAACAAGATTCTTGTAGTATCGTTCACAGAAGCAAGAGGTAGGTTTATGTGCTGATGCAACTACATATTATGTTTTCACGTGCTTCAAAGCAATAAAATTATACAACACAACAATACCATATTATAACGCAACAATTCTTTATTCACATTTCAATTTTACAATAATAGTTATATGTTGATTCTATAAATTTTTGGTATTTTGAATGTGTTAGATTTCGTAAAACGTATAAAACTATAGTTCTTTTTAGAAATGCCATGGATCTAAGTTAACATTGTTACTTGTTTTCGTCCTACATCCACCCGTATTAGCCTCAAAGCAAAGGGGGAGGTGTAGGGCAGGGACGCTTATTTCATTAATGGTCCAGAAAGGGCGCTGGTAATATCAGTCACTGTCGATTTTCACGCATCTCCGATTCATTTCTCGTTGTTTAAAAGAAAACTGAAAGCGCGCATTTACTAAAATTGAATGGAATATGCGATAGGCAACCAACCAATCAGAACGCGCGTACTGTTGACCGATTCGAAATATGGCGGCAAATTTGAATAACTATTGTTCTGGACTGACTAGCCTCGTGTTCACGTGGAAACACAAAAGCGTTTTCACATGAATGAGAGGCTAGTCAGTGTAAAACAATAGTTATTCAAATTTGCCGCCATATTTCGAATCGGTGTATACCAATTATTATATAAGATATCTTGTATTTTTGCAGGTGGTGTGATATGTTTTTCAATGCGCATTAATCAATAAATGATGGTTTTGTTTCAATCAGACAGAGCATGTGTATCGTACACCCAACTGAATAATAAGACAATAATCGTTTGTTAATAAGTTACATTATCTCCATGAAACTTGACTGAAACTGACTGATAACTATAATTCCTTACTCAGCGATACCACCCATGCATATATATTTAAGTTCAAGGTATTCATGTAAGCCGTATTTCGATCCTTCTCGTCCAATCCCTGATTGTTTAAAGCCACCATGTGGGTGAATTTCAGATACAATACTTCCTTCATTTACACCAACTATTCCCGCCTCAAGAGATTCAGCTACTCGCCATATTTGGCTATGGTCACGTGAGAAGAAATAACCTGTTAAAAATAAAAAGCCTCTTTAACAAACACGGAAAAGCTGAGTTACTAGTTACTGTACATCAGGATAAGCGGTAAGCGGTACCAGCAAGTAAACAGGGTCCCCTATATACGTTTTGTGTGAAACATGAATGGCTGATATATTTTGACGTCAAACGTGATTTGCGTCCACGTGAAAGCAATTTTTGATTTTTTTTTGTGTGTGTGTGTGAACGTGAAAGAGATTTCTTAATTATCTGTGACGCGTGAAAAGATCAAATATTTTTGATTTCATTTTGCAAAGGGGTATAGGGGACCCTGAGTAAAAAGCTGTTACTAGTTACTGTACATCAGAATAAACGGTAATTTACCAGCAAGTAACAAGCTGTTGCTATAGTTAATGTACATCAGAATAAACGGTAATTTACCAGCAAGTCCCGTACTTGTTGCATTTGCTAGAGCAATGGCTTCTTCCTCAGTTTTAAATCTAAGATATCAAATGGACAAAACGTCAGCGGCACTTTCTAGCAGAAGACTACTTTAAGACGCGAGCAAACGAACTTTTCTTACAATAATGTGAGCATTTCACTGTGTGGTCCTCCCTACAACTGTTCTAGGCAATCTATTTCTACTTCAACAAGTAGCAACTTATAACGGAAGTTCAAGACTTTGTTAAAACAAATAGGTTCACGTCACGCGCACTCTGATTGGTCAAGAATCGTGTGTGATTTAAAGACATGCATAGATGACGTCACAGAAACTAACACGCACTCTGATTGGTTGAAATGTTTTGATGAATATTATATAAAACAAATAGGTTTTTCTGAGTCTGTACTCTAATAGATGCACAGAAGGCGTCAAAATGTGGCGCGAGAACTACAGACAAGCCACTCGAATTTGTCTCGTACGTGGCGTACATTTTCGTTCTTATCACATTTTGACGTCAACTGTGCATCTATTAGGGTACAGACGTTCGGAATGAATTGAATTTGAGTTTTTGAAATGCGTTTTCAAGTAATATAGATAGATAGTGACTATATTTTAAGAGGGTAATGAAGTATTATAATTGTGAAGAGAAGTCTAGTGAAGACTTTATTTAGAGAAGTAAATACACACTTATAAACTTGTGGCCCTCATATTATTATTGAATATAAAACTACAGAAAAATGGAATCTATTTGTTCTACATATTTATCGAAACATTTCCACCAATCAGAGCGCGCAATGACGTCATCTGTGTAATCGCACAGGTTTTTGACCAATCAAAGCGCGCGTACTAATCAATCACTTTTATGATTATGTACTATAATCTTATTTACCTGATAAGTGGTGTCAGCGGACCAAAGGTTTCTTCTTTACAAACCAGCATATCATCGTTTACTTCACCAAGCAGAGTTGGTTCGAAGAACGTTAACCCGAGTTGATGTCGTTGTCCCCCACGAAGCAGGTTAGCACCTTTTGACAAAGCATCAGCAATGTGTCTCTCAACCTAACAGTCAATAAAGTTCATTGTAACCCACCTCATTCCCTCACAAGTCAAAAAAGGACTTCATAGTAGTTAACAAATTGCACATGATACCTTTTCAACAGCTTTGTAGTTAATCAGAGGTCCTTGCGTTGAACTAGCGTCCATGCCGTTACCAACTATTAAGTGTTTATCCATCGCCTCTGACAAACGAGCAACCAACTGGTCATAGATTTGGTCTTGTACTAAGATACGATTAGGCGCCACACAAGCCTACAAGGTCATATTTAAAGTTAGTCATTCAAAAATCAAACATTTTGATGATATCAATAATGATGTTGACGATAATGATTATGATTAAACAACATAATGATGATAACAAATAAAACAAAATCATCATATATATGTTATGAATGCCAAAGTTCTATTCTAGAGTCTAGTAAAGGAAGTACGCTATGCTAGAGTCTAGTAAAGGAAGTACGCTATGCTAGAGTCTAGTAAATTCTAGACTCTAGTAAAGGAAGTACGCTATGCTAGAGTATAGTAAAGGAAGTACGCTATTCTAGGGTATAGTAAAGGAAGTACGCTGTAATATGATGATAATATTGCTAAGTACCTGTCCTGTGTTTCTGTGTTTACTAGCAATAATTCCTCTCACTGCTTGATCAATATCAGCTGAATTAAACACAATAAACGCCGCATTACCACCAAGTTCTAGCGAAACTTTCTTGACAGTATCCACACATTTAGACATCAATACCTAAACAGAATGAAAAAGATTCTTAGTTTTTATACCTATTGTTCTAACCATTGTTAGATTAAAAAATTAATAAAAGATCGAAAGACCACTGAAGCCATGCATCTCTATTCAAACTGGTCAGCGACAAATATACATCTTGAGAAGTTTTTTGTAGTACCGCACAACTTGTGCGTACTATCCCCCCAATCAGCACGCATGGTTCGACTTTAGGCTAGGTGTATTGCGAGACTAAGGTCCATAGTTTCTCTTAGCTACCCAGCTGGTATGTTCAGGGTTTAAGGCTATATACCACGAGACCAGATTCTAGTATGACCCTCTCAGTAAACCACCCATCACCGCTAAGTGTACATCACTGATATCGAAAACTTTCTTTTTAAGACGACTGTGCACTGTGTCAACATAATTTCCCTATGCAAGTGAATTATACAATGACTCCACGACTACCTTGCCAGTAGCTACAGATCCAGTAAACGACAACTTGGCCACAAGGTCACTTTTAAGAACCACATTCGTAAGGCGTTCGGCATGATCTCGGGAACACGGTAAAGTATTGATTACTCCAGGAGGAAAGCCAGCATCTTCAGCAAGCTAGAATGATTATAACAAACTTTCAATATCATAAGTTATAAATCCAATGTTACGTGTGCATGCTTATGCAGATAAGTTGGCTTAATGGCTGTTCCCACGTATGACGTCAGAGATCACATGGACAAGGTAGGAGGGTTTATCTCTTGTAAAGTTCAAGCACCTTTATGACGTCATAGATTATCACGTCATACACCACGTAGCACAAGGAGGGTTAACCTGTTGTAAAGCTAAAGCACCTTATGATGTCATAGATCACGTGGTACAAGGAGAGTTAACCTGTTGTAAAGCTAAAGCACATAGCGGTGTTTCTTCTGATGGTTTGATTATGACTGTACAACCCGCGGCAAGTGCAGCAGCTGCTGCCCTGGTGATCATGGCGTAAGGAAAATTCCACTGACAAGATAAAAAATATGTGTTAACGTACAGGTATATCAGTTGCATGTAGCTGCTACATGCGGTAGTATAGTATAATTTGAGTAGTGCGTGTATGTCCACATGCAAACAATGAAATAGAACACGGAATCCCACTAGTTTTCGTATATGGGTAAATTTCCATGGGGAGAAATTCAGAGTTACAGCAACGTTGACAATACATTTGCAAAGTACAGACACTGAAGTTTGCCAAGTGTTTAATGGACATCGTCAGGTTAAACCTGCACTGTTTTCAAAACGATGTCCATTCAAGGTGTCGCGGAAACGATTCGTCCTTCAGACAGACAACTCAACACCATCTTCAATTTGTTAACTCTATTGTGTGACAATATTAGAGTAATGTATTTAAGGTGGCTCGATACAGTTTTTTATTGACAATGCGCATTTTTCACTTCACGAATTGAGCAACTTACTCTTGACCAACCACAACGGTTTTTACACCATGCAGTTATTGGAATTGAATCAAAGTTTCGATTTTTGTTTATTTCACTTCTATTTGTGTTGCCATAGCGACGGTAAACAAAGATAGCTAACATCAATTTTTCTAAAATATCTATCGAACTCGAGCAGCTCTAGACAAGGGACAATGCAAAAAAATTATCAAGCCGTTTTTGAATAAATTATAAGAGACAGCTAAGTGGCAGGCAATTCTGTTGTATAGTCTTACCGGTGTCCAGACAGCCGTCACACCAACTGGTTGCTTAACAACCATTAGTCGTCTGCCATGTATCGGACTAGGTATAATATCACCATAGATACGCCTGGCTTCTTCTGCTAACCATTCTACATGGGCCATAGCATAGTTGACCTCTCCATAAGCCTCTTTCAATGGTTTACCCTGGTAATAAAGCAGTGTGCATATAGAGGGATTTCATGGCAGCCATGTTTGTGGGCAAGTAAAATAGAAAGTTTTTGAATTAGAAAAGATTTCATTTCTCTTGGGAAAAATGCTTTATTATTTTGACAACAAACATGGCTGCTGTGAAATCCTTCTAAGTAAAAGCCGCAAACACACACACACAGACAAAAACAAAACAAACAAAAACAAACAAACAAAAAAACAAAATACAAAAAAAAAACCCAGCAACCTTGGGAACCAGGAATTGCATGGTGCTCGTCTCCGCCCTCGATCTTCACTTCACTTCACGTTTATTGTGCGACCTCAGTAATAGATATAATTGTACAGCGGCGATTCATGCAAGAAGAAAATCTCAAAATATTTATCATTTGGCCGATTGGTCGAGCAACAGGCATCAGTGTTTCCAGGGGACCGGCCCCCCTGCTCATCACATCGATCGCATCCTATTGCTCCCTTGTCCGGTTTGCAAAATGTTTCCTAATTTATTCTGAGAACTGCCCTGGCAACGTTCTTTGCATTGGAACCCGGCCCTTAAAGTGCCTATAAAGCCTAGCCAAATCCTTTTGAATCTAGAAATACATCATATAAATAAACGTTTTATATAAATATTTCTGAATAAAATCAACTCCTCTCTGAGAATTAAGCAATTCAAATCTGAAAATGCAAATGAGATGACGTCAAAGCAGGAATTTGCTTGATTTTGATTCTACTTCTGAAACAAGTGCATTTCAGTTAAGCAGCAAAATTACTCACCATACCTTGTACTTTAGCAATGAGATTGTTTTGCAAATAGAAAAATAGTATAAAATTCGTATCTAGTGTATTTGTATATTTAATAATTCCTGCTTTGACGTCATCTCATTTGCATTTTCAGATTTGAATTGCTTAATTCTCAGGGAGGAGTTGATTTTATTCAGAAATATTTATATAAAACGTTTATTTATATGATGTATTTCTAGATTCAAAAGGATTTGGCTAGGCGTTATAGGCACTTTAAAAAATCCCGGACCCGCCACCGGGCACCAAGTAAAAGTAAGAAATTAATGGCTCGAAAATTACGTTACAGTGTAAGCATTTATTTTTGTAAGCATTTATTTTTAAATCATTAAGTTAGCAATGTATTTGACCATTAGTCAGAACTAACCTGTTCTCTAGTAAGAATTCTAGCAAGTTCATCCTGTTTTTTGTGCATAAGACTGTGCCACAGTTTGAGCTTATCGCTTCTTTCCTGATAGTTAAATAATGTCTAAAATTAACTACGTATTGAATGTGTATCTCAAACAATTTTGACCTTTTCTAGGTTACAAATAAAGTGAATCTTGGATCACAACATTAAAAAAGTATTTTGTTAAGGATGAATAGTCTGAATACAGTGATAAAAACGCGCAAGAATTTTGACAGCTAAATTGAAATCGTCGTAGATAAAGAAGTGTCTCGGGATAGTTTTAACGTAAATTTACACACCAACGGATGGCTATTGTTCTATTTGCGCGCTGCATGTAATTCTATAGAACGCAGTTGCATTTTATTTAGGACTCAGAATGACGTCAGTGAAAGCCAAGAATAACGAGTTTTATTGACTGATCGATACAATGGGCTATTGCATTTTTTATCCGCGCACTCCCACTGTTGAGGACACATGGAATTCCAAGGGAGTAGGGGTACTAAAACCCCTCTGGAATTCCATGAGCCCCCTCGACTTCCATTGAAAATCCACTGGAAAATCCAAAGGAGTAGGGTCTAAAATTCATCAAAATAAATGGAAAATCCAAGGGAGTAGGGATTATTTTGGAAAACATGTCCTCAACAGGGGGAGTGCGGATATAAAATGCAATAGCCCAATCAATATTAAGAGGTTATAATCGATTTATATTGATTTATCGAGATTGATTTTTTGGTATCGATTTTTATCGATTGAACACTCCCGGGAAGAAGTGTAATTAGGGCAGCTATCGGATTTTTTATCCTCACTCCCCCTGTTGAGGACACATGGGATTCCAATTAAAGGGTTACTAAAACCCCTCTGCAATTCCATGTGGCCCCCTCAACTTCCATTGAAAATCCTGACGTAGCTAATCGAACCGTTCGGTAATCCAACTTTATCGAACCCAATCGAACTTAATCGAACGATTGGGTTCGATTAGTTCGATAATCGAACACAATCGAACCGAAAAATTTCTGTGCGAGTTCGATTGCGTTTGATTTTCGAACTTTATCGAACCCAATCGAACTCAATCGAACACCGTTGTAAAAAAACAACTTCACACAAATTACCAAATTTCCAATGAAGGACGAAAGCCAAGCAATTGACGAGAACTTTAAACCAAATCGGGGTAAAGAACAAGTTAAGAGCGAGAAACGCTGTGTCTATTTAGGCCCGATTTAGGTCGCTCGTTGTACTCTGTCCCGGGGCTAGAGAAAAAGAGCTAGTTGGACACTACAGCGCTAACTATGACCGCTTACCATTTCTAAATAAAGATAGTGTACTTTAGATGGTGTACGAATGTTTTTTTCGGGAAATATTGGAAAATTTGAAAACTGCCGGTCAAATAGGAATTCGACACAGCGTAAAAGAAATGGACGACTAAGGAATGGCAGCCGGCGGGGTATAGCGCGACAGCTTTTTATTTTAGAGATTTTATTTTATTTTATTTTATTTTATTTTACTTTATTTTAGAGATTTATTTTAGACGGATTTTACCGGGGATTCACATTGCCATTGCCCTCACGTAACCGGGATTGTAATAAAATTAAAAAAAAAAGCAATTTTCTTGGTTTACCTATTCGTTATTTGGGGAATCCCGCACCAATGATACATGTATTATCACATTTCCAGTCGAATGCTATCTATCCTCTGTTTGTTTCTAACAAAATCGAACCTATTCGAACTCATGCAATCGAACTAATCGAACTACTTAAAGGTAGCTCACTATAGTTTCAAAGACCTTTATACCAATGGTAAAAAGTGGATAATATACTGCTTCAAATTTATACTTTGACAACCGTAAAGCCAACCATATGACAGACCATGAATCAGGGAACCGTTTGATATGAAACTCATTGCTCGAAAGGTTGCTATAGCAACGTGACGTCAGTATTAAGGAAGGTCATTGTTTCAATAAAATGAGTAAAAACGCAAGTTTTCTACGGTGAACTTTTTTAAAACTCACAAAATCTATTTTCCACATTATCATACAGCCACTATCAAAAGTTAGCTAACTTCCTGACATCAGATTTTTCTCAATTTAGAAAAACCGAAATTTGACAATATCTCATATTCTGATCTCCAGAATATTTTTAAAATCGATCATACAATCACAAATTAAGCAAAGTTTCATATTATTTTAAAAAAATCAACTTTTACCGTGGAAACTTCGAGCAATTAAAATTTAATTGGTAAAAAGAGACCTTATTATGGAAGCTGTAGCGTTGCTATGGTAACATCCATGGGATCATGGCCCTTACAACAAATCCTAAAACTCATAATCTTCAATATAATTGGTCTATAAGCTGTCAATATGCAAACAAACAACAAGTGGCCGTTTTGCATGGCCATGCGCGTAGCTGCTGAACGACAGAGTTGTATTGAAGGCTCACCACAGGGCTCCCGGTTATATTATTTGTTCAAAAATGTTTCGGAGTTATAGTTTGCTGCTGTATATCTCGTTTTTTCTTTTAATTTTTATCGTTTGTGATGGAAGCAATTATTTTAAGAAGTGTGCTGTGTGTAATAAAGCCATTTCTTCTAAAGATCATAAAAATAGCAGGCCTGCGAAGCCTTACGCCAGTAAGTTCAAATTAACAGCTGAGCTGTCAGACGACGCGCGAATTTGTGGAGCATGCAGATATTCAGCACTATCTACATCCAGCAATCAATTATCAAGGGTAAGTATTACGATTCTTTCATAATTTCAACCAAGAAAAATACAAAAACTTATTTAGCATGTCCGAAACAGAGAGTGGGAAAATGCAAGCGGAAGGTTGGAAGGCCGAGCGCATTACGACAACACCGCCCATCAAAGAGCCCACGACTAAAAGTGAGCACTGTCAGACAGAGGAAAATGTCATGGCACTAGAGAACTGGCAAGTGCAAGAAACGTGTTTTGGAGAAATTCTGCGAGGTCCGTGCGGCAGCGTAATTTTTCCACCTGGCCTCTTTGACGAAGTTCAGGATGAAATGAAACACCTTTCTAAACGTAAGCCTATTCCCCAATAACAAAGAATATTGCGTTATAAAACAAGGAGAACATATTGTGATAACCATTGTGTTTTATTACACTTAGAGATATTTCCTATTTTTTTACTATGGCAGGGTGCGATCTTCCATTCGAACTAAAGCGTCTAAAGGAGGTCATGTATTATGAGTTTACAACATTGAAGAATCCGCCGGTATATGACCCCAACGAATTTGAGAAACTTTGTTTAAAAGCTGGCGCCACAACCATATTCAATACTATTTTAAGTACTAAACTAGCTGACTACTTCAACATGTTCTTAACTCCACAACCTGGTGACTGGCCAGCCCAGTTCTACTCGCGTCAGATAGTTTATGAAAGTCTTGTGAAGTTTTTTCCACCAACTCCATCACTGACACAAGAAGCTACTGCTGGTGTTCATCACTTTGACCATTCATATTCCTCTGTAATGCATCATGAATCATCAAACCACACAGATGTTCCAACTATTCATGAAGATCATTCATATTCAACTGCCAGTTCCAGTGAACCTGAAAGGAAAAGACAAACCATAAACAACAATAACCAACCAAGAATATTATCAGTAATACCTTGCATTGGACCATTACACATTTCCCTAAATGCTAGAGAAACATTATTCAATGATTTCCGCCCCTTTTTTGAAGCCATTTACACTAACTTATTCCCTAAAAGCAAGCTTGCTAAGAAGCCAAAGCCCTGGAGAATAAGCTATCTGTTGGAGGTGACTTATGGTGGTTGGCTCTTTTTAAGAGATTCTGTCAAAGAGAAATTTTCCCAGTGCAAAGATCTAGAGTACAGAACACTATTAAACCTTCTGGACAACTATCTGCCCCTTGTTCTAACAATTTACAGTGTGACATTTAAACTAAACAATTTTACTGAGTATTTCAAGGCAGTGATAAGAATCTGGACCATGTTTGTTTGCTTGGAAAGGCATCACTACAATAAATCTCCTCTTGTATGGATAGCCATGTGTACATACTGGGGAATGCACCACCCTGGTATGTACAACCTGATTAGACAATACTTGACTATATTTGATGAATACCCCGTCGAGAATGCACATAGTATCATTCGTTCAAAGACAAATGTATGTGACAGTACAGAGCAGCTAGAAAAAAAGGCTAAAGCAATATTCCACTCCAAACAGGCACAAAAAAGCTTCAAAGAAAATTTTACACCAACCCAAAAAAAGAAAAGTGTTCTAAACCATCTACGCTCCATGAAGGCCAAATGTGCATCCATCCTCGCAAAAAATTTTTGTGAAATAGGAAAAGAACCTGGAAAAGGAAACATTGTTGTCAAGGGAAAAAAGAAGCTGGTTGCATTACCTAGATTATTCGGTACAGAAGCAGTCAAAACTAAAGTATTACCACTAGGATACTGTGGTTTAACAACTGCACAGCAAGACCAACGATGTGACTTGCCTGGGTGCAAAGTTATTCAGGATGAGCCTTGGACTCTATTTGAGGGATGTTCTCATTCTTTTCACAATGATTGTCTAGATGATTGCAGTTTCTGTCCACTCTGTCAGAAATTCCTTGCAGCAAAAGCAGAGAGTTTGGCTACTACAGCAAAAGATACAATTTTAAATCCAAAGACAACAAGCAATGATGATGTAGATGAAAACAACAATGATGATGATGACAATACCTCACACATACTAACAGAGAGTGACCAAGTACAAACACCATCTGTAGACAGCCAGGTCCAATCTGCAGTAGAATCAATATCAGCACTACCATTTCCAAAAGCTCCACCATTACCTTGTGTATCTTCTCATAATCCACAACCATCACAACCATCTGCACCTAAACGAACACCAAAATGCAAGAACTGTGGTCATCCACGAAAAGGGCATACAAACCCCAAGAATGGTCCTCCCAAGTGTCCAGCATGTCCAGAGGGTGTGTGTGTCCAAAGCTGTAATCAAAATCAACAACCAGCTCAGCCAGATAACCAAGTAAACACACTGCTAACAAGTATCTACTTTGGTCACATCACTGAATGGAGTCTACCAATCAATATATCTCAGGCAACAATCTTTGGGGTACCAATAGGCAGCAACGCCTGCTGTATTATTGCTGCTATTGGTGCAATGAAATTTTTCAATGGCATCCTACCTATCCCATCATCAATAAGTATTATGCAGTCCATAGCTAAATTTGCAGATTCAATGGTTGAAAGCAATCTCCTGTACAATACCCTCAACCTTCCATTAGGCCAACCCAATCTCACACCTCAAGAAGCACTGCAGACAAGACAAGACCATTTTGGACTAAGAATAATTGGGGATATTGGTGTTGTCTCTGCTTCAATGTTCAGAACAACGCTTGTAGATATATGCTTATCAACTGATGACAGAAGTGCTATTGTAACAGTGCCACCCGATAAATCTATGCTGATGTGTTTTCATACTCAGTTCAGGAAGATTGCACTTTTTGAAAGTCACCCCCATGGTCACAATCGTGGTGGATTGATTGCTGTGTGCAGTTATGAACATGTTGATAGTTTGGTCTTATATATGGAGTACATGTGTGGCCGTGACTGGAATAGTCAAATTGATGGAGCAAATATTACTGTGCTAGCAAGCAATGTTTAACTTTGTTAGACAATCTTACACTACAGTTGTAAATATTTTTTTTATACAAACAAATTGTTAATGTTCTTTTATGAAACAATCAAATATGCATCAGGCTTGTGCGCTACAGTATGAATCAACTATCAGAGAAATACCTTACCCTAAATATTTGTTTAGAGAGACAAATTGTCCGGCATGTTTTGTTATGAAATAATCAAATGCACATCAGGCTAATTGTGTACCGCAGTATGAATCAAAAACTATCAGACAAAAATATATATGTATATGTGAGCTTACTTCACTACCAAGGGATAATATATTTTACATAATATAAAGTTTTAAAACTATACGAAAAATTTTGCATATTCAATGAAGCATATGCTAATTAAAAGCAAAACGAAGGGTTTTTACTTAAAATTGAAAATTTCTCTATGTACTCCAATTTGTAAAAAAATTCTGGCCCAATAGTTCGTTAATACAATAATTCCTGGTACTTAATCAATTGGAATATGTGTGGTAGTTTTAAATATAAACCAGAAATGTTTGTTGAGCATTTCACAGCCTGGAAGCAAAATAATATCATTGCTTTATTGCTCCGTAACTAGCACTAAAGATTGTTCGATCCCTGGGAAACCAATAATTTCCTGTCAGCTATGATACATAACTACATATTCATTCTTAAAGTCTCGAATAATTGTCGAGGAACAACTTTTCGAACAGTATATTTTTGCCATGTAAACAATATCCACGATGTCCGAAACCCCCAAAAATATGACTACTCCAATTTTCAAGACAAAGATTACCCATTAAACATTGTAAACACATATTAAAGTTCTCATATCTGCTTAGATCATACTGGTAGTTTGAGTGTGATGACAAATAAGCTCACTACAAATATGCTCAATAAAGTCACATTACCCATCTTTGACACGAAAGAAAAGGGATATATCTAGTGCCGATTTTACTGCAAACAATCTTCATTAGATATAAAAATGACAAAAACTTACCTTGCTAGTGAAAATTCCAAATAACAGCAGTTCTTCAAGACCAAAATCGAAGACGAAGTATGTAGACAATGACAACGGTCGCCATTTTCTCTACTTGTTGAACCAAACTTTATGGTATTAAAGTTACTCTTAGCGAAGAGTGATTAGCCAATATTGACTTGAATAGGGTCGAGGAATACAAATCTAACATCAAGATTGATCATCAAGGCTGAATTATCCTTTACATACGTAGAAAAACGAAGAATTTTGAAGTGTACTTCACACAAAAATCAAAACATGGCTTCCTTGAGGTCATGATAAATCACGCATGTCGCGCATGCTCAGCAAACCGGTCACTTGTTCAAACAAACTTGATTTTAAACATAACTTTTTCATTTAGTATCAGTATCCACTATAACTATAGGGAGCCTCCTTAAATTCAGTCGAACCGTTCGATTAGTTCGATTGCTCAAAAAATTTGTGAGTTCGATTTTGTTCGATTACCGAACTCAATCGAACCCAATCGCGTGATGGAGTTCGGTTAAATCACAGGCGGACCATCCTCTCAGTTTGTGGTTTGGGTTTCCTGTGTCACGGTGGAATGGCCGTTGGTTTCAAACAAGCTGAAATGTAGTGCTTTTCACTGGCGATTTTACTTGATTGCTCTACATCTTGAAATTCAGAATATTGTGTCAAAATAAACTTCAATCCTTATATTTATCAGATATGAGTCTTGTTTTGTCGTCCGATGAGTTTTAAGAGAGTTATTAGAGGGAGACGTACGCTCTCTTAAAACTCATCGGACGACAAAACAAGACTCATATCTGATAAATATAAGGATTGAAGTTTATTTTGACACAATATTCTGAATTTCAAGATGTAGAGCAATCAAGTAAAATCGCCAGTGAAAAGCACTACATTTCAGCTTGTTTGAAACCAACGGCCATTCCACCGTGACACAGGAAACCCAAACCACAAACTGAGAGGATGGTCCGCCTGTGGTTTAGTCCAGAACTGGACCCACTTTTCTCAATAACAATTATATACAATAAACAGTGAACGAAGAAATAAAAGAAGCGCGCGCGCATTCGAAAGAAAATTGAGTCCGTTAGCGTTACATCGCTCGCGCTCGCTCCAATTTTAAATTTTGGCCGCGCGCGCGAAGATAAAGTGGGTCCAGTTCTGGACTACCTGTGGTTAAATTCGATGAAGTTCGATTAGCTACGTCGGGTGAAAATCCACTGGAAAATCCAGGGGAGTAGGGTCTCAAATTCATGAAAATGTATGAAAATCCAAGGAAGTAGGGTTTAAATTTTCACCAAAATAAATGGAAAATCCAAGTGAGTGAGAATTATTTTGGAAAACACGTCCTCAACTGCTATGCAGGGGAGTGCGGATATAAAATGCCTAATTAATGTCTGGTATTGTCACGCTGGCGTATTATCAAACATTTTCTTGCCGCTCCAGGACTCGCGAGAAAGTCTGGGACTGGACTATTGATTTGTATGTAGCTACCTTAGCAGTAGTTTTCTTCCATGTTTTAAAGGCATCGTAGGCTAGCTTCACAGCTAATCTTGCCTCATCTTCATCCATATTGGCAACTCGTTCGATTTCTTCTCCAGTAGACGGATCATAAACCGGAAATGTTTTGGCGCATGTTATCCATTTACCACCAATAAAACCTTTGTTTCTGAGAAGAGAAGACTGACTACGTGCTACCGCCATATTGCTGTGACTTTTTGAATAGTGCCGTGACGCAGGCTGCGTGACAATTTGTCACGAAATCACTAGTCTCAGAACACTTGCCCTACCCAGGGCCGCTACGCAGGCTAACAGACAACGGTTCACGACGAGCTTCCAAAGCACACTGCAAAATAATGAAGAATATACAACCGAAAATTTGAAATAGAATATTACAACCGAAAATTTGAAATATATTGGGTTTCCTGTGGAACTAATTTTTCGCACAATCAGCACAGCGGTATATCCCATGGCGACGTTCTCCTTGACGATAAAAATGGCGGAAAGCGTTTTCAAAGATTTAACAAGATTTCGACATAAATGCTGTAAATAGGCAACTAAATTGATCAAAATGGAATGAATACCGTCCAATATATGCCTCTGTTTCAATTTGTGGCTGTTTTTACCGATGAAACAACGAAAGCTTGAATTTTTGTATTAGAAAGGAAACGCTTGTCGTCGCTATGGTAAGCAGTTCAAAGATTTGCAGCCAAATTATTGTTTTGTAAAAAAATATTTGCAATTATTTTGATGTATTTTGTATAAAAGTATCATATCATACGTAGGTTTGAAAATATAGCAGTTATTATAGTTTATTATTTAATTTTATATAATATATCAAATTCTGCTGCTATCTGTCAGGTATTTTAGGGGTGTAGAGTGGTCCCCTCAAAAAGTCAGAGTCTCGCAAAATTTTGGTCAAATCTTGAAGCTTTTGAAGTCCGGGGATTTTTTCTCTAAAAGCCATCTCGAGGTCTCAAATTTTGAAAACAATATAAATCTTCAAAAAGGTCCCTGGGCTCGTAAGAATACACCTTGTCTCGGCGGGGCTTGGATTTTACCATTCTACCTAATTTACCTAATAATTACCTAACTACCTAATTACCTAATTTATAAGCTGCTAACATCTAATTTGAATGTGAGTATTTCCACAAACACTGACCCCTTCAAAATCATTGAACCTAGAAGCCGTCAGACTCAAATAGCTGCTGGGTAAACTAGTCTAGTAATATGTGGATTTTCATATGTTTTATCTCTTAATTTGCCAGATAATAATTGTGTTCAGAGTACCAGAATTTGTCTTAGTTGTTGCATGTTGCAAAAAACCCTTCTTGAAAATCATCTAATCAGCTGATTCCCCATTTAGCTTTGTTGTTTTGGAGGGTCAATGTTTGTACAAATAGCTATATAGATTAGACCAACGATTGTATCAATAACTGTAGTACCACTGATTGAACATTCAAATAAATTGTAGTCTAAACCAAAAGGAGGAGAGTCTGTTAAAGTAGTGGTCAGGTGTCGACCAATGAATGAGAAAGAGATTGCAGCTGGACATGAAAGGTATAATAGTTATCTAATAGTTTTACATGAATGTGAAGGACATAACTCATGACATAGTGCATTCATTAACTGCCATTGTGTTGCAGTGGTGTTTTACACTCCACAACACATTACCAATGGTTTAAATATTTAGCTAAAAGTACATTATTTTAAAAGATATTATTCACCATAGATGAAAATACTGACTCAATTGCACGGTCATTTGTCAGTGAATGCTTTTTTAAATTTTCCCAAATCAACTACAATTATAACCAGCCAATGTGTTGCTTCTACTCACTTCAAAACCACTGGGAAAAAGAGTCATTGTCTTTCATAAAGTGGAAATTTTTGGAACAGTTGTTCTTATTTCCAAGACTGTCTTGGGAGTTAATGTGACAATGCCCTTCATGTGTCAGAAAATCAGCTAGTATATATTAATAAACTCTATAATAATATTTTGAAATATTTTTATAAATAATTTTTTGCCACAGAGTGGTTGAGATGAATGTCAAAAAAGGCACAATAGAAATCAAGAATTTATTAAAGCCTGGAGAAGTACCCAAACTATTTACATATGATGCTGTTTATGACTGGAAGTATGGAATTATATGTGTGCAGTTACTGTGTACAACATTGGAATTTTGTTTTAATAATCTTTTCAACTGTTTGGTTTTCAGCTCCAAGCAATTAGACCTTTATGATGAGATTTTTCGGCAACTTGTTGATTCTGTACTTGAAGGCTATAATGGTATGACTGTCTGGATAAACTAATACAAGTGTGCTAACAAATCATATAGAAATTAAAGCACTGATTCCTTGTTTTATCTCATTTCAGGAACAATATTTGCTTATGGTCAAACTGGCACAGGCAAAACTTATACCATGGAAGGTACCATAACAACAAATATTATTGTTAGTGATGAACATCTGTCAGTAAATAAATAGAGCATATGAAACAGTCCATACTAGTGGGCCATGATCCTGCTGTGATGTCTGTAAAAACATTCAAAATTGTACTAGATCTATATTATATATAACTGCATATCTCAAACCATATGGTTCATTATCAGAGTCAGTAACTAAGTCACTTCTGATATGCCTATGATGGAAGCTATACAGAACAAAAATTAAGATACATGTATGATAACAATCTGTCAGATGCTTAGGGCAGTTAGAGCTCATCCCGCTTGGAGTATGCATATAATTTATTGAGTTCATGCAGATTGTTGGGAGAGCACAATGGTGGCATAAGAGTAGCTTGAGGTATAGCCACAGTCACATGTACTCTATATTCTGTAAAGCTGCATGCACTGGTAAGCCATGAAGTATGTACAATCAATAACCTGTGATTGAGAAAGTGATAAACTACTAACTGTTTTTGGTGTCACCAGGTGTAAGATCTGATGCAGAGTTAAAAGGTGTAATACCCAACTCATTTGAACACATCTTTACTCACATTGCCCGTACCACCAATGAACAGTACCTGGTCAGGGCATCTTACCTGGAAATCTACCAGGAAGAAATCAAAGATTTGTTAGCTAAGGACTTGAAGAAGAGACTAGAACTCAAGGAAAGACCAGATACTGGTGTTTATGTCAAGGTATAATAAATCAAAATCAAAATCATATGTCTTGAACCTATACAATCAATATAGTCTGCAGTCACAGCCACTACCAGTGTTGTCATGCAATGCTTTCTCCCTACTCAGGGGAGATTGCATTGCGTGCTGACACTGGTAGCAGCTGTGAGGGAGACTAACATTCATATGCTGGATTTTGTTGATTTGCCAATAAATGTTGACACCATCTATCATGAATTGTCCAATTTTGGCAGTCCTTGGAAATTTCCTTGTCCAGTTATTTTCAAATTGGACAGCATAGAGTCCTAATACATATACTAATAAATAAATTAGTAATTAGTATATTATTAGTATATATATGTACTCCATGCTGTCCAATTTCAGCTTTCTGGAAAATTAGCTTGTACTAAAGGAACTACTGTCACTAAATAGTCCTTTATTCAGATTCAGGATAAAAATGACATCGGCAGTACAGAAAAGTGTTGAGCTCAACTCGCAGGTCTAAGCTACTTTTGAGTGAGATGAGGCTTTCGCAGGCTAATTTATTTATTAATATTCATCAAAAGATTTCAACCAATCAGAGCACACATAAGGATCTGTGAGGTCATCTAGTACATGCACGTGTACTATGATCACACAGAACTTTCTCAACCAATTGGATCATGCATATTTAAAATATAATTATTATTATATTCAGTGTTCAATATACAATTATTAGCAAAGTAGTGTACCCAATTTGTAAACTATGATTTTGATTGTGCACAGGATCTTCAATCATTTGTTTGTAAAAGTGTAAAAGAAATTGAACATGTGATGAGTGTTGGGAATCAAAACAGATCTGTTGGGTAAGTGTAGTGAGCCATACACTTTATGGTATTCTGACACATAGAGCAGATTTTGTATGAGTGTGAAACAGACCGCGCCGTGCTGTAACCATGTTAGTGCCATGTTGTCTATAAAAACATTCAAAATTCATGCTGTAACCATGCCGTGACCGTGTGGTGCCATTTTCACAGTCATACGAAATTGACTTTAAGGGGCATGCAAGATGTCTGATGAAAGATCATCAGTGCAAGATGTCCAATGCAAGATATTCATTATAAGATGTCAGATTTAAGATGCATGATGCAGTGTCCCCTTGATGCAAGATGTCAGATGTCCTGCAAAATGTGTTGTGCAAGATATCAGATGTCCTGCAAAATGTGTTGTGCAAGATGTCAGATATCCTGCAAAATGTGTTGTGCAAGATGTCAGATGTCCTGCAAAATGTGTTGTGCAAGATGTCAGATATCCTGCAAAATGTGTTGTGCAAGATGTCAGATGTCCTGCAAAATGTGTTGTGCAAGATGTCAGATGTCCTGCAAAATGTGTTGTGCAAGATGTCAGATGTCCAGAAAAATGTGGGGTGCAAGATGTCAGATGCAGGATGTAAGTTGCGGTCACATTTATAATTGGTCAGTGGCTTTAACAATGTTAGTGTAAAGAGAAAATTGGATTTTCCTCTTACTACAACATTACCGTTGTTAAAGCCACTGACCAATTACATACTTACATCCTGCTGTTTTGCTTTGTATATGTTTTTATTACCTTGTTTTCAAGCAGTGACTCCATCTTCAATCCACGAAAAAAGTGAAACAAGGTATGCTAAAGTCAACATGAGCATACAAGAGTCAGGTGATCAGCTGACATCTTGCACCGTCCTTAAATCTTGCATGTTGAACATCTTATATTTATATATCTGACATCTTGCATTGAATAATTATAATTATGGTGTCCATCATACTGTCTAATGTGAAGTCTCAGTGCATCTTTCTTCAAGGCATGCTACAAAATAATGTACATCGGTCTACAGTTTACTGACCTATATGTAACTTACCAAACCAGGCTTGCATGCTGACGTTTATACACATAGTAATAATATATTAGCACCTAGAGCAGTTTTGTATAGGCACTATATAATTAATTCATAAATTCATCATTTAATTATTTGACATTTTGTTGCAGAGCTACAAATATGAATGAACATTCTTCAAGATCACATGCCATTTTTATTATCACCATAGAATGCAGCTGTGTAAGAACAAGCAGTATAATTATATCAACCTAAAACTATTAACTAGTAAACAGTTATTTTATATAACAGTTCAGTAAAGACATTTCATTGTTGTTTTATTATATTTTTCCACTGGTCTGACAGTGTGTTGTTAAATTATATTAATTTGCAGCTTGATGCAGTTGGTGAGGCACATATCAGGGTTGGTAAGCTTAATATGGTGGATTTAGCTGGCAGTGAACGACAATCCAAGACAGGAGCTGCTGTAATTGATATTTAAAAATCATATCCTCTAATGCAGTCATTCCTAGTAGTTCACCCTGGAGGGCAAGAGGAGACTTGAGGGCTGGACAGAGAGTGAACTACTTGAAATGACAGCACTGGTGGCTACATCTATTTCATTATTTGTTATTATAGTTTATCAAGCATGTTAGCTGTGAATTGTTTATAAAATAATGATTAGAAATATTTGGCAAATGAATGTATTAAGAGCTAAATAGATGGGTTACTGAATAGGAGGATGACTGGATGCATGGTTAATATTGGTGTCAGATATAGATACATGTGAATATAAGTCAATTAATTAATCTCTCAATAATTGTTCAATAAGTCTTAATACACTGACAGCAGGCTGTGTACTGTTAAAGGTATACACAGAGTGAGTATAAAATAATGTCTTCATTCTCTAATTATTATTATTACTCAAACAACCATGTTGTATTTAGGGAGAACGTTTAAAGGAAGCCACAAAAATAAATCTGTCTTTATCAGCTCTTGGTAATGTCATTTCAGCCTTGGTAAGTCCTAGACTTACTTTTATATTATAGCATTGCATTCATTGTCAGTAGAAAATAATACTATGACACTGTTTCATTTTATAGCAAGACTTTATCTTATTGTATGACAGGTTGATGGTAAGAGCACCCATATACCATACAGAGACTCCAAGTTGACTAGATTACTTCAAGGTAATATCACCCAGCAACACTTACTGTAGTCATAGATCTTTTAGTACTTTGTAAGTCTTAGTTATGGAGGACTTGGATATGAAACTAGAAGTGTAGATCCTTAATACTGTATTTTCACTATTCAAATATTATTATTTTAGATTCTCTTGGTGGTAATGCCAGGACTGTAATGGTAGCTAACATTGTAAGTAATATTATTGACCGAGTGGGAGGGCTGGAGGGGAGAATATTTGGCTCCAGGTGGGAGGGCTGTATGGGCCAAGTTCAGCAAGGTCCATGCTAATTGAACATGTCAAATACATTTGTCTGGCCCCACCCAACACAGGCAATAGGTATTTTATTTCATGAACTGCCTGATGATCTAAGTTATCAAAAACATATGCAAAAACAAACAGGAACATTATTTTACCATTAAATGTAATATTTAATAGATAGCTACATCATAACAATAATTCTATATGACAATTTTGTCTCTAACCTTAGGGACCAGCTAGTTACAATTATGAGGAATCAATTACTACATTGAGGTAAGATTGTCAAAACAATATTTAGTACATTTGATAGTTATATTATACTAGATTGGCTGGGCGGAGCCTACTGTTGGTGTCATGAAATACCCCAAGTTTTCAGATCTTCACTGGAGGTGGTTATCCAGGTCTTTCTGGGACAACCTTGTGGATGTTGAAAGTTCACAGAGTATATTTATTTCAAGGGCGCTAAGGCAAATACTGGTGGTTTTCTGAGCCGTTAGCCTTCGATATTTTAAGTCAATAAATTGTCACTTATCTGTTTTGTTGTATCCTGGCTTGATTTGCTAATTTTTTCGTCGATTAGTTGTGTATAAACACTACAAAATCTGCCGTGACCAACGGTTCAATCGTACATAACGAACTACTGCATCCTAGCTACCGCGTGACCCGTTACGTAAGCGGTACGCGTCGGTTAATAAGTTAATATCCCCTAAATAACCAAGAAAAACCAGGGGTAGGTAAAGAAGGCCCTTTCTATTGTTCTCTCGTCTGCTCGGATAATTGGATTAAAGTGACAGGTACGGTGGCCATTTGATGACAGATGTGTAACCTACGAAGGTTAACGAACCAACTGCCGATCTGGCCGAACTGGCCACGGCGAAACCTGACCCTCGAATTCGTGATCAAAACAACCGTTGCTGGTGACAGCCCCTGGCCATGACCTTTTAGAATGTTGGCGCTAAAAATAACTCAGTTTGAACAATTACAATGTACAAACATCTTAACATCTTAGTAAATTACGAGCGATATGAAATTAAAGACATTGCTACGAAACATTTCCAAACCGGCATATGGTACTGATTGAAATAGGGTCTACCCGCTAACCGTTTCGAATTCGAGGGTCAGGTTTCGCCGTGGCCAGTTCGGCCAGATCGGCAGTTGGTTCGTTAACCTTCGTAGGTTACACATCTGTCATCAAATGGCCACCGTACCTGTCACTTTAATCCAATTATCCGAGCAGACGAGAGAACAATAGAAAGGGCCTTCTTTACCTACCCCTGGTTTTTCTTGGTTATTTAGGGGATATTAACTTATTAACCGACGCGTACCGCTTACGTAACGGGTCACGCGGTAGCTAGGATGCAGTAGTTCGTTATGTACGATTGAACCGTTGGTCACGGCAGATTTTGTAGTGTTTATACACAGCTAATCGACGAAAAAATTAGCAAATCAAGCCAGGATACAACAAAACAGATAAGTGACAATTTATTGACTTATAATATCGAAGGCTAACGGCTCAGAAAACCACCAATATTTGCCTTAGCGCCCTTGTTTATTTGATGACATGGACTCTAGATAGGTCCAATTGACAGTAACTCTCAAGAGCTGGCTGGGATTATGGTAGGCAGAGGATTTGACCAGAGTAGCTAACAAGGAATACATTCTACTCTGAATTCAAAGTATGATTCCAATATTTAACAAACCCATCAGAATAGACTGTAAAAAACAACTTACTGCTGTTTATAATGATGTTGTTTAAGATATGCTAACCGTGCCAAGAATATCAAGAATAAGCCACACATTAATGAAGATCCCAAAGATGCTTTGCTTAGAGAATTTCAGGAAGAAATTTCAAGGTATGGTACTTAACAATTAATACTGGTCTTTCAGACAACAATTCCAATTTCTAAGCCTTTTACATTCTTTCTTTATCTCATTTTGTTGTCTCAGATTAAAAAGTGAACTTGAGAGGAGAGGTGGAAAGAAGAAAAAGAAGAAACGACAAGGACCTGATGGTACTGCTACAAATATTTAAAATAAATTTCATCCCTTTTAACTCTCTTAATTAATGCAAGACAGTATAAAAGTAGTGACATGTATTTTGTCATCCATTTCCAGGGACCGCGGAGCATAAAATCGATGGGGTGGGGGTGCTATTATAAGGTTCCTATAATTATAAACCTAGGAGAAAAATAATTTGGAAAGTATGGCCCTTGGAAATGCAGTTTTCAGCATTTTTAGGGGTATTTACAACATATCCATTCCTTTAAAGTTATGAAGATTTTTCACATTCTGGTTGAAAAAGATGAAAATTTAAAGTGTTTTTCAATTTCGACAAAACTATAATATTATATCTTACCTTTTATTTGGTTGCAAAAAAGCATGTATCTTTCTTTGAGACATGTCATCAGAAATCTTGTCCAGTTTTTTCACTGTCCTGGTGTACTCTTCACTGAATTATCTTTTGTGAAGTCATTGATTGAGAAAACTGGCCATTTACATTGACATTTATTTATTGCATATTTTACACTCAATTAATTTGCAGAGAAGAACCAGACAACTTATTCATACATAAATAGCAAAATTCAAAATGGCAGCGCAATTATTGGGGGCTATAGCCCCCCAGCCCCCCTAGCTCCGTGGTCCCTGATTTCATCTAAAGATTCATGAATCCAACCATCCAGTATGCAGTTACTGAATAATATTAATAATTATTATTCTTGAGGTGTTGAGATAGAAGATGAAGAAGATGAAGATGAAACAGCAGACCAAGGACAAGTTGAAGACTACATGAAAGCAGAACAAGCTAAACTAGAAGAAGAGAAGAAATCTCTGTTAGAAAACCACAGTATGGTAGCTGAGGTAGTAATCACATTCGTAAACTTGGCAGAATGTCATACAGTTATTAATAGTGCTAGCCTTCCAATACTATAGTCTGCTTCAGTCTTCCATCATGCATGTACAAAGTTAGTGTTGTGTGAATTGTCTTGGCCTGTCCCATTGTCCTTTCTTAACTTTCTTTCTGTCTCAGTGTTCCACCTTCACATATCTAAAATAACATTATTTCAACAGGAAAGGCAACGTCTGATGGCAATAGTTCAACAAAAAGAGAAAGAAATGAAGAAACAAAGAGAAGCACAGTCAGCTCTTGCTGCCAAGATTAAGGTACATACATGTACTTTACATTCTAGCAACAGCTTTGTTTTAATTCTTAATTAAATAAGGTTGATTTATAGCATAAGGTTTATAAGAGTTTTTAATTATAGTAAGTACATTTATTTAACAATAGTTGAATTGATAAATCAATAAATTAATACTTAAAGTAAATCTCTACATGTTCTATTATGTTAGATGATGGAAAGTAAACTGTTAGTTGGTGGAAAAAGTATCATTGATAAAACAACTGAACAGGAAAGAGCTTTGGAAGAAAGAAGAATGCAAATAGCTGAACAAAAGGTATCAATTAAAGGTTCAAAAGTTTTTGTTTTCCATATAAGATCAATGATACAATAGATATTAGACATAAACATATATTGCAGAGTGATTAGTAGTATTTTTGTTACCATAGCAACGTGAAAGGGAGATGCAACAAAAACTAGAATCAAAAGATGAAGATACCTTGGAAGTGAAAGAAACCTATTCATCTTTACAACAAGAAGTAGAGATGAAAACCAAAAAACTGAAAAAGGTCAGTGTCAATTTATGCAAACTGTATATTAATTGTTTTTAGTCCTATTTAGTGCAAAGTATTACTGCATTCTTTTAGTGTTTGTACCCTAAAGAGAGCAGTAGTAAAGGATTTAATGTTAACGCGAAATCCTTTTGTAGCTCTTTATGAAACTACAAGCCATTAAATCAGAGATAACAGACCAACAAGAGGTGCACATTAGGGAAAGACAAGAACTTGAACAAGCACAAGAAGAACTGACTAGAGAACTGAAACTGAAGTTAGTATTTATTTTCATTGTTAGTTTGATTGTTTCTATTGTACATTTTTGATATGGTCAATATGAACTGAAGGAAATCACCTTTAAAAGCTTTACCAAATTAAAATGCATTTTGAATAGTGTTGACTATGTGATTACTGTCAGTAGCTACAGCTGCAACTGCATGAGCTTCAAGCTGTGGCCATTTTAGTTGTTATCACTAATTTAAAAAAATACTTGTTGTATCTCAGGACAACCATTGTAGAAAGCTTTATTCCACCAGAAGAAAAGTCCAAGTTAATGAGCAGAGCATATTATGATGAAGAAAATGAAGTGTGGAAACTCAAACCCTTGGCAGAAAATAACAAGTAAGTTTGTACTGGTAGACTTGCTGCCACAGAAAAACATTATTTTGTACTATTAAATTATTGTTGTTAGGTGTAAATGCACCAGCTGTGTGCCATATCTTAAATACTGTCTAGTAAATCATTGTTATTAAGTGTAAATGCACAGTTGTATCATGTGTACCATAATCTTAAAGACAAGTGTGTTCCCAGACTGGGTATTGGTCTTCCCCCCTTTCACTTTCCCCTCACAACTGCTACACAGGCTATCGTTTAGGGTTTCAGTTGGTCAAGTTAAGGCAGCCAGTCATTTCATTGGTTGTTGACCGGACATCCTTTTCTAATACTCTCTAACCTGTCATATTTGTTTGTATATATTATTTAGTAAACAGACTATGGCAAAAAGACCAGTCTCAGCTATTGGCAACAAACGACCAATCACTGAGTATGCAAGAATAGCTGCAGCAATGGGAGGTCACCCTAGATATAAGGCAAGCATCAGACAGTGCAAAATGGACCAGGACATGCAGTGACCATGTCAATGCCATTATGTCACTCTGTTATTTATAAAATCATATGAAATTCCTGATGAACTGTGCTGTTCCCTGACCATGCTGTTTTCACAATCAACTGCTATCCAACTCAATGGCCAAGTTGTTTGAAGGGTGATTTTAAAATGCTAATCCTGGGTTAAAATGGTTTTCTTTAGATTTAATCCTGGGTTAAAATGAACGATTTTCTTTAGATATAATCCTGAGTTAAAATGAATGGTTTTCTTTAGATTTAATCCTGGGTTAAAATGAATGGTTTTCTTTAGATATAATCCTGAGTTAAAATGAATGGTTTTCTTTAGATTTGATCCTGGATTACCACTAATTGTCTTTCAAACAACTGGCCCATAAGTAATGAATGTTGTGTTATCGTAGCTCATGGGGAGACAAACAATAAATTGTCACTGGTTATAAAAAAGACTACTTTATAAAGACTGTAACTACTTCTCTTATATGAGCACTTCCATTATTGATGATTGCCAACATGAATATCATATTGCTGTTCAATTTAGGGTGAGAATATCATAATGATAGAGTTAGATATGCCAAACAGAACAACAAGAGATTATGAAGGACCAGCTGTAGCACCAAGAGTACAAGCTGCACTGGATGCTGCTTTACAAGATGAAGAAGATCTCACTCTTGATGCTGAGTATGTACAATTATATCAGATAATCATTGTTACTATCATATGTATTTTTATTTGTTCTAATTAAGACAGGAAACAGTCACATAGTGGGGCACATGGATTTTCAAAGCTGGTCTGGAAAAAACAGTAACTCAGTACCTAAACCATCACACACCTCCAAAATAGAAATGAAATGGCCTAAAAAAGTCATATGATAAAATGCTACCTGAATGACTAAGTTAGATCAGGTCTGATAAGAACATATTTGGATCTCATTCACTTTGTATGGACTTGCTGCACTTGGCCCATGCATTAATGACCATGACCTTATGCCAAATATTATCCCATCTGGCCCTCCCACTCACTCACTCACTGCAAATCATGAATTAACTTAACTTTTATCGTGCTTCTTAAACTTTTTCTTCATGGGTGTTGATAATTTTCAGGGTTCATTCTTTTCAGGGTTTAGTCTCAGCAATTTTTCTCTTAACCTTTTCAACAGTATACTTCTAAGCAAAAATAAAGTGAGGTCTAAAAGAAGAGACAGACCTGATAAACCAGACAGACCTAAGACTGGGTAAGACTTAAATAATTAATAGTGAGAAAAGCATTTAAAATCAAGACAGTGATTGTTTCATTATAACCGTAACTCAATCCATAGAACATATTAGTTCACTCACCAGTTTCCACTGTAGCTTGGTGGTTAATCAGTTTGTGACTGAAACAGCATTGCTTCAATCCCCATCAGAAATGGTTTAGACCATGACAGGCTTATGTCTTCCTGGTGAATGCTATTATGAATTAAAATTATAGAAACTTTATATTGCAGGCGTAAAAGTAAGCGACCACCATCAGCTGCACCACCTTCTCAAGATAATCAAGCTAAACAATATCCTACAGCAAGAGGACTCATATCTGATCCTAAAAGACTTTTACCACAATGATCAGCCATAGAACTTACATTAATTAATTAACTACTAAATTGTATATATTAAAGAGAAGAATGTGGTTCAAAGTAAACTTCCAGGGTTTTAGTCGGGTGCTGATATTTTCTCCACTTACGAGTGGCTACATTAATTGCAGGTTTAATGGACTGTTTAATCTATAATACTTACTGACAAGGCTAGTTTTTCATTATCTCTGCCTTTTTGTACTTGATCTAAAGTTCTCAGCACTTTATTATTTTGAAAAGGACTTTTGTATGTCTTATCAACTAAGTAATAGTAGACAACTAACAAAGTTGTTCCCATACATGTTTCAAAAGTGATTAATGGCATTAAGAATGTTCTTAGCCCATCGAGTTTTGAACATCATTACATCTGTTTCTCTTTTCATTGAGAGTGCAAGATTACAGTATTACATTGTTGTACATTGTCAGGTAAAAGCAGAAATATCAAATCAAGAGAGATTTTCTATAACTAAAAAAGGCACATGTTTTAATAACAAATTGAACGTTTTAAGTTTCATTTTGTACATAGTTTGTACAATTTAGTATGTCAGCCTATGGTATTTATTTAACTAGACCAAGTAGAACAGATTTGGTACAACTCTGAACTCTCATTGTTTTGATTGGACATCAATACTGGCCATCTAAAATTCTGAGATATAAAACATGGAATGGCCTCAACTATTCCAATTTCTATGAAATCTGCTACGTAAACACAAGTGGCCTGCTTCTTGAAAGACTCAAGAACTTTCTGTCCTGTAAATGTGCCTGATAAAGCTTACGGGTGTTTCTTGTAGTGTAAACTATTCAATCTTTATTATTTTACAGGCTCGTTCACAGGTGTGGGTGCATGTCCATACTTTTTTTCATACATTTACAGGCCTGTAAACTTGTAGGGTCTTTCAAGAAACAGGCCATTAGGCCCAGTTCTTCAAAAGATTATTAGTGCTAACCAAGGATTATTACAAAAATCATTCATTTTTACCCAACACTCTAAAAGCAAAATACAACATAGTGACCCATGTTTGTATTAATTGGTTTTGTCTTTTCTGATCCATCTATCATCTTTGGGGCAGAGCTTATGTGAATTTGTTTGATCATTGGTGGGTTTAAAATAAGCCCTACCCCAAGGGTGTTCAATAGATCAGAAAAGACAAAATATTATCCAAAGTTAGAAAAATACAGTCATATCATGATGCTGGCAACTGGGCCCAGTATTAATATAAGGTTAATAAAAAGGTTAATTTCTGAAATTATATCTCTAAGGTTATTTATTGTAATTAATTAAAAGTTCAATAAAATCTGGCTTTGATAAATTTTGTAGTACAATATGAACATAGAGTATAAGCATCATATCTCTGAAAATAGGTAGTACATATTCATTAAAATAACCAGGCTCCTCTTGCAATGGCCTTCCAGGTGAACGGTGAACACGGCGTGCAAAGCATTATTGGACAAAATGACCGGCCCTGGTCCCCAGGTCCCTTGATGAACAAGCAAAATATCAGAAAAATTATTTCTGAAAGCTTTTAATCACATAAATTAGCAAAAGAGTTTGAAAGAAGTCTCCCTTTAATTTTTGACTGTTCCTGTCGCTTTGCCATCGTTTTATCAGCGATCAAAACTGTGTCACGCAATACTGTCACGACATGTTGAAGGAGCAAGAACTTATCATTCTGCGAAAATATTTCACTCCTAAAGTTAATGAGCGAATATATGTTTATGCATTTAAGAAAGATTTAGCCTAAAATATGCAAATAAGCTGTTGGTATCGTCATTTTAACGCTCAGTGTTTTGGCTGCTATCTTTCTTATCAAACAATACGTGATTTTGAGAGTTGACCGAGGCGAGCGTGTTGATAGTGCGAGTCTCCCAAAGGAAATCGGTTTACAAACAGAATATCGTGCTTAACAGCACAGTAAATAAGGGCTATGATTTTAAAAATGAGTTTTTTTCGATATGGAAGTATACTTGAGGGTTTTGGCGAGTCTACACCTGCATGAATTTGCTAATAACTTTTATATTTATCAACTGAACGGAATAATTAAGTACAGTACACATTACCAAATAAAAAGTTTATCATAAAAACTTACAAACATTTGTACAACAATTACTTACACGTTAGACTCAGGAAGAAGACTAAATTTACAGTTGTTCACCACATATCTTGGAAAACAATTTATTATAAACTCCAGTTGCAAAATGGCGGATTCACATACTCGTCGACCGTGAAGTAAGTAGCCTGGGGACGAGGGCCGTTCGCAAAAATGCTGAACGCGCTCTGATTGGTTGAAAATAAAATCTCCGTTCACCTGGTTATGCTTGTTACATGGAAATTGCATACTTCATGGAAGTGACAATTTTTTTTAATACAGTGCAACACAAAATTATAATAGTGTTTCACAAAGGTAAAGCAGTCTCTATATATTACTCCATAAACAAAAGTTCATAAAAGTCAAACCTTAGTGCTTCAAATGTTATTTTATTTCTCTACCATATTATTTCTTTCCTTTGTGATGAAAAAAATACCCTGATGAAGCTGAATAAAGCCAATATTACCTTACCGTACCTTACCGTCATCTTACCGTTATCTTACCGTCACCTTACCGTTACCTTACCGTTACCTTACCGTCATCTTACCGTTACCTTACCGACCACATTCTACCGTTACCTTACCGTTACCTTACCGACCACTTACCGTTACCTTACCGACCACTTATCGACCACTTACCGACCACTTATCGACCACTTACCGACCACTTACCGTTACCTTACCGACCACTTACCGACCATTTACCGTTACCTTACCGACCACTTACCGACCACTTACCGTACGGTGCAGATTGTTCATGATTACCAAAAATGTTATTCTCATGCCACCCACTTGATAATTTGGTTTAATTTTATTAAATCTTTTAAATAACTGAATTTATAAGTAAATTATATTATAATATTAATTTTTTGTTCAAAAACTAACAAAACAACTCTTTAACTAATTATAAGTAATAGCATGGCTATGAGGTTGATTAGTGATTAAATGTACCCGAAGCCGAGGGAGGTTTAGTGGAAGTCCCGAGGTCGTAGGCCGAGGGACTTCCACTAAACCTCCCGAGGCTGAGGGTACATTTAATCACTAATCAACCGAAATAGCCATGCTATTACTTTGTAATAGTATGGTTGCCGAGGAAGTATATAGGAAAACTAGAACGATTTGGACCAAATAACAAGTTACAAATGAATAAATTAAAAGTGCTGTTATTACTCTAGGGAACTCTATTTAGACACTATCGCTCAACCAGAACAGTACAAAACTAAGTGCAAGAAAGACCTAACACAAAGGAAACAATGCCTCGTTACAACTCACTTGTCTAAAACAGTTATTTATATTCACCAAATAATATTGAAAATAAAAAAGCATTGTGTGATAACATTGTCGTGCCACGCATGCGCAAGATTATTCCAGTCCATCCCAAATGTGACAAGCATGCTGAATAGTATTGTAATCCATCCCACATGGTTTAGACTACACTGAAAGGTTACTTGAAGCTAATTTGCATAATTCAAGTACTGCTAGCTGCGGATGTGTCCTCAGGAAATTTCTCAGGGACGTATCCATAGTTGGACTCTTGCATAAACATGAGGTATGATTGGTTACTAATCGTACCTCATGTTTTATGCATTAGGTACGATTAGTTACTAATCGTACCTAATGCTTATGCATGAGGTACGATTAGTTACTAATCGTACCTAATGCTTATGCATGAGGTTCGATTAGTAGCAGTGAGGGGGCATTTAGCCATTAAATGCTCCTCTCGGAACAATAGAATCCGAGGCAACCATGCTATTACAATAATTATTATAACTAAATACAGTTTGACAGTCTTGTATAATATTATGTATAACTGCAACATATTTACCCTGATTATCAAACATTTGGAGGTTGTTTGATGGCGGAAGTATAATGAACAATCTCTGGCCATCTGATAATCAGGCTAAAAACATCAACAAATGCTGTTATCATGCAGTGTCTGTCTGGGAAATTGGTAGGTCTATATATTGATCAAATACCTAAACACTATTTCAATCTTCTGGAACTACAATAGCCATCCCACAAAATAAACCAACAGTTAACCAGCGAACTAATATTTAACTACCAATTTTACATTCAGGAAAAGAATGTTAGCCAACACAAGCTTTTAATTTGGGGATATATTATTTATATACATTAATTACCATTGAATATCTCATTGTTCTGTTCAAGTAGCTTTAGTACTTCATCTTCATCTTGTTCTTTTGGTTTTGGTGGTTCTTCAGTTGTTTTACTTTTTTTGTGAAATTCTATACCTGTGGAGGTATTACTGGACTGGAAATGTCTACCAAACAAATGAATGGCCACAAAGTTCAACAGACACAGACAGCAGAGGGTAAAAATACAGTACATTAGTGTACATGGTCCTATGGATTTAAAGGTGTTTCCAACAGCAACGGGGATAATCATCTCACCTATACATGTACCTACAAGTAGGAATGATGCTACTCTTCCTGAAACATCAAGGAAATGTTCTACCCAGCTTAAGGTTGTAGCAAAAATGGAGGCAGCAGAGAAACCAAAGATTACTGTACCAGACCAGAGCCTAGAGCTTGAGTATATGTCGCATCCATCGTGCAATTGGGAGATCAATATTACTGCCCCAATAAGACACCCTGTAATGGCAATTAAAAGCATTTTCTGTGGTTTTAGTCGTTTAGATACTGGTACAGATATTAGTCTTCCTAAAGAAAATGTTCCCCAGTAAGTAGCTGTTAATAGCGATGCATTGTCTTTTTTCATGTGTGGTTTAGATTCCACAGCATAGGCAAAAATAAATCCACCATAGCCTGTTTCCATGCCAACATAATTCAGAAAGAAAACAAAGAACAGAGAGAGAATGATCCCTTTGAAGCATCTACTGTTATTGTAACTGCCAGGAAGATGTTGTTTTTCCTTTTTAACCACTTCTTCTTTTAAGGACTTGAGGAAAGCACAGGCCAGGAAAAACACTCCTGATGCTAAACATGGAACAGTACCAAGCCAGTATGCCCACGTAACTCTAGGTATATCCTCTGGACTATTGTCATGTGTTTCATTGGACAAGGAGCTATTGGCTACTGGGTTGGTGATACTGTCTGGAAGAAGGAATGGTCGTACAAGCAGGGGTGCTAGAAATGCTCCTGCAGCATATGTAAAATGCAAAAATTGCATGTAGGGTTGTGACTTTCTTGGCCATAGAACAAACAGAATGGCATTGCCAGCTACAACACAATATATTGGATAATGTTCAATAAAGGTTCATACTGACCCATATGGCTCTACTCCTGCACTGTTAATGAAACCTTCAGAAAAGTTGACGTGATTGGGGCTGCATGGCTTAATATGCAAATGGTCCATAAAAAAACATCCAGCCCTGCTTGTTTCTGCTCGTTATAATAATAATCATGTATATTTGTATTACAGAGTATTTTAGCACTTTTCAAAACAGAAAATTAGCTCAAATGATAAACTGCTTAATTGACTGAGTGAGGGCAGCAGGCCCAATGGGAAAATATTTGGCTCTAGGTCATCATATGGACCTTGCTGCACTCAACCCAATATTTTCCTGTCTGGCCCTCCCTGGGCTGACCAGGGGGATTGTAAAACTGCTGTCAACAATCTTGATGTTTACCCTCAGGGGTGGGGCAGTCATTCCCTTCAAAGTCCCCTAGTTCACATGTTGCATATACCTATATATAACCCCCAACCCAATTTTTCACCCTCAAGATGAAGTGAAACATTTCCCCAAACCCAGGGGCATATTTTGCAAACGATCTACTTGTATTTCCGTACATTTCCCTGTGGATGGCCCAGGGGTCATCCCCATGGGGAAGCCACAGATAGGTGCATTAATTAATAATGATATAAGCATCATTGGTCTTGTTATGATTTCTTTATATGAGTAGATTAACGTTATACATGTACAATTACCTGTATCAAGTGCCCCAGCACCAACTGTCATAGCAAAACCAATCATAATCAAACCATATACACTTCTAACTAGTGGGAATACAATCATAGACAAGACTATTCCAAGGGCTGAGCATCCCAGTACCAAATAAGCATTATATCTGTCATATAACCACCCACCAGCAACAGTACCGACTAGGTACCCTACAGATCTAGCAGTGAATATATATGACATCTGTGACAGTGTCGCACTTGTATGATAGGCCAAATCTAAGATAGATGGTCCATACATGGAATTGGATATTCCCTGATGACAACAAATACAAAAAATTATATCTAATAGTGTGACAACACTGTAGGTTACTACATGAGGTGAATATGATAAATGCTGAATATATTTCATGCAAGCTGAGTCTGTTTCCTACAAAACTCAGCTAATAATTTCAATTCAACATTTACAATTATATTATTTCAAGACTTAGTGAACTGCAAGACAGCTGAATGAATTTATGTATCAATTAATTCATAAATATTCATGTTTTTCATAATGTTTGGTTAGTGACTTAGCTAGTGTCACGCAAGGTCGTCAACGTGGCAAACGTCTGACAATCGGTGTCAGGAAAATATTTGTTTATGAAAGACCCTTAGAAAACCCTCAAAACAATGAACCATTAATTCACATGCTCTGAAGAAATTTACATAAGCTTAAGCTTAATAAGTTAAGTAAGAATAAAAATCAATTATTAATGCGATGGATTAATGTTGCTATGTAAAGCATCCCCAACTACAAAGGTGTAAAAAGTGTTCTTACCAAACCCAAGAAGGACACAAACAAGCAAATCGTCTTCATACATCTGATGTAAGGTGCATAAAATGGCTTTCCTGTCAGAGTAGACCTCTCTCTTGCTTTTCTTTCATTTCGAGAGTCTTCATGATCTTGAATAGAGCCATTTTCAGTTCTGTGACGTGTACTTCCAGCAGGAGAATGTTGTATAAACTCGACAACTTCGTCTTCTTCATCGTTCCACTCTCGTAGTACTTCAGCCATTTCATCTTGTTGAAGTAGAGGAGGTGATAGGTCCGCCATTTTGTCCACGTCCCCTGAAGGATTCTCACTGGATTCAGACTTCAGATCAGCTGCAGCACTTGTGGCGCCTTCTTCAAGATTCATATGTGAAGCTATGTCAGAACAGAGCTGTAAAGTTTCGTATTTCGGTGTCGCTGACACGGATATCAAATGTCAGACGTCGACAAATAAACAACAGATCGTGTTTGCTGTCACATAGAGTTTTATTTCCGGTCACATGACGTCTGGCTGTTGTCTGTCAAAGCTGACTTCCGGTTCCCAGTCATTCCAAAATGGCGGACGCACTGTGGAGAACTTTGGACGACTGCTCGGCTGTCTTTGGGCGCTACAAAAACGTTTTAGCTGTTTTAGGTAACATAGTCCAAAGAATAAAGCAAATGTAGCGTTATTTATGTTTCAGTGTAAACAATTCGTCCAACTCTAGGGTTTTGCTGTGCTGTAAAAGCTTCGTTATCTGTCTGTCTTTCATTGCTCTCAAGTGCAAGAGTATATTTTCTTGCAAGGATTTGGAACATCAAGAATTTGACATCTAAATATGGCGCCAAATGGGCAGGTATAAAGCTCTATGAAAACCGTTTGGGGTAGAGGGGATGTTTCTGTTAGGGGGGACCTGTTGGGTGGGGGGGGGGAGTTTTGTAGCTCATTCAAATATTAATATATAAAATATACCAAGGAAGGGTGGCCAAGTGGTGAGAGTGTCACTCTCTCACCTCTGTGGTCACACAAGTTTGACTCTTTGATGGGACATTACATAACATGAGTTTGTTAGTTTGTTCTCTCCCTTGCTTCAAGGATTTTTCTCCTAGTCTTTCAGTTTTCTTCAATGGATCCATCAGTAAAAATGAACTCTAGCGAGTTTAGAGTTGTATGCATAGAATATTAGAATGTACGTGTACTGTAGTGGGTATGTACCGAGATACACATCGCTTGCAAGATACAATTAAGGATTCAAAAATGGAGCTACATGTATGTGCATTAAAGGTTGTGATTAATAACAAGACAAAAATTGAATGACCTTTGTTCATGTTTACATGCAAGAAAATATAGCCTGTAAAGCAGGTATTTATGTCCTTTTCTGTCTTTTTTCCATGCTTCCCTCACTCCTAACGAGGTTAATTATACAGTGATATGAGTGTTGTACTGCGTTTACATGATACTGATACATGGTACAAAATGTTGTTCCAGAATGACCATTTCATTCCAGAATGGAAACATCAATTTTACTCTGGTATCATGTCAACACATACAAAGAAATATATGGTAATCGGAATGAACTCGTTCAGGAACGAAACTCATTCCAGCATCATGTAAATGGCCCTTAATTCCTTTGTTTGTGGTTGGTGAAGCATATCTAAAAAAATTTTAACTCTCTCTTCTAAGCTTGACAGGATATACGTATGTGCTCTTGAAAAACATTGCTGCATTTCTTTGTAGTTGTCACTGGTGCATCTGATGGCATTGGAAAGGCATTTGCCATAGAGGTACATTGATATTTGGTATATTCCAGCACCTGATTTTATGTAGTTCTACAGGATCTTTAAGTCATTCCTTTGTTTATTATTCTCTTTTTAAGCTTGCAAAATCTGGAATGAATATTGTATTAATAAGTAGAACAACATCCAAGCTGCAAGATATTTCTACCTATATTGGTATGGCAATATCTTGACTGACTGACTGACTGAGAACTTCAATAATGGATCATTTTGCTAGACTGAAATAGCTTTGTGCTAAAGCAGATTGTTTTTGTCAGAGGAGGAGTTTAAAGTCAAGACACATGTTGTTACAGTTGACTTTAGTCAGCAAGACATTTACAAACTCATTGCAAGAGAACTACAACAATTTGATATTGGAATATTAGGTATTGTAGCAAGTACTGTAATATTGCAGGTCTTCATTAATAATTATTTCTCCAAATATATCTTTTACAGTGCGAAGCTCAAAACTGTGATCAGTATTAATATGTTTGCATATTTTTGTCTTGCCCTCTTCCAATTAGTGCTTAGATATAAGAAATACAGTCTTCGGATGCTGATTGGATGATTGGTCTTTCAAAAGAATGTGAATTATTATAGCTGGTCATACTTTTGGGCTTTGCGCAGTAATGAATTTATGCGATATTTTTCTTTATATATATACATCCCGGGGGGGGGGGGGGGGGTTCTTCGGGGTCAAAACGCTAGGGATGATCGTCGGAAACCTCCAAAACGTACCCTAAAAAATACCAAAATGCAAAAATTTTCGACCCTAAAAAATACCTAACAGCTCAAAAATACCCCTAAAAATACCAAAAAATCAAACAAAAAGTGTTCTAATAAAAAGGCAGTCAGTAAAAAAAATTGTCTCGTTTATTTTGTACCCCTAAAAAATACCATCTTTTCTGAAAAACCTTGGATTTTCTCTGACGACCCCTAAAAAATACCAAATCGGCAATTTCAACCCCCTAGCACACCAATATAGGGAGTACCCCCCGGGATATACATCAACTGTTATTAAAAAGCCACTCAGTTTGTTTGAATATATTTCTTTTTTTGACAGTGAATAATGTTGGAGTGATGTATGACTATCCTATGGTATTTTTAGATGTTCCAGAAAAGGTAATTTTTTACCCCCCCCCCCTCCTCCCTTTATTATGTCTGCCCATTCATGTTATTATAAAGGGTGACAGCATTTATTTAACAATCTGTTTCAATATGTTTTGTCAGTAGAAGTTATGGGAGCTGGTTAACATCAACATAGCAGCAGCAACTATGGTAAGCAAATGAATTTATTCATTTTATCATCTTATCTTAGTATTTTTAGAATTTCAGAGTTTTGTGTTCCAATATATATATATGTAATTTCATTTGTATTTTTCAACTTAAGTATGGAAATAAACCTTGTTATTATTATTATCATTATTATTATTACATTATTATAATCAGTTTAACCTGAATTAATTTATGATTATATTGATATCATAGATGACATCTATTGTTCTTCCACAAATGGTAAAAAGGTAGGAACACAGTATAGACCATAGAGTAGTTTTTGTATAAGTGTTAAATGGACCAATTACCATACAGTGACCATGTTAATGCTATAATTATATTTGTCTATTATAAAAGCATAATATGAAATTCTTGCCATATTCATGCTGTTTTCACAGTCGTACAAGAACTGCTGGACAGTTGATATAAGTTCCACATTCTGATGACTGTACCAGACTAGTATAACCAGTCTTACTAGTAAACACAAATTATATAACGTTTATCAATTAGACAACAGAAAGCCACACGCCCATGGCGTTATAGACACACAAGAGAAAATATAAAGAACGATTAACGAATGTAAAAGTGGCACGAGGCGTAGCCAAGTGCGACTCTAGTTTGTTAAGAGTTCTTTGTATGTTCTCAAGTGCGCCTATAATGCCATGGGCAAGCAGCTTTCTGTTGTTAATTGATTTATAACAGAGCCTAGGACATTAAAAACGGAGCCATGCAGCCCATGGGGAAATAGTTCAATCATATAGATTTTTCAGCCAATTAGATCGCACGTTATATAATTATGTTGCCATCTTAAAATGAACAATTTGAAAAAGACGATGACAAAGATAGTGCATGCACAGGGCAGCCCATGGGCAAATAGTTCATAGCTTTCTGGCCAATCAGAGCGCGTGTAAGATTGTAACTATGTTATAATTATAAAATGGTGTTTATATTGTTGATACAAGGAGAAAAGGAGCCATCATAAACATGTCATCTTGCGCAGCCCAACAACCAACCCCACAAATGACTGTTTATGCTGCTACTAAGGTTAGTAGATCTACTGTTTATGCTGCTACTAAGGTTAGTAGATCTATGTCTGCTGTATATGTGACTGGCTAGTTTGTGTCCTTGAAATTTAACTGAAAATAAAAGATACCTTTTTGAGATTAAGTAGTTTCCTCTGTCACAAGCACCCAAATCCTGTAGGGAGCCTTTCTCAAGTGTTGATTGATTCCTGTCTAATGTCTGGACAAGTAGTGATTGTTGTCTTGACTTGATATCCTGACCTTATTTTCTTAGGCTTTTGTGGACCATTTTTCCAGGGCATTGGCTTATGAATATTCATCTTATGGCATCTTTGTCCAGGTAAATGTACATTGAATTATTTACCAACCACCAGTTATCATAAGCTTACATGCCATGAGTGTTTCACTTGCTGCGCACATCTTTTCTTCTCGAGATGCATATTTACTCTGTGGGCATATCTAGCAGAAAAAAGAATACGGTGACCCCCATTTTTTTATTGTTTTGAACAAGTATATAATGTAGTATGTCCAGACAAAATACCAATGAAATCTAGGTGCAACTTCATTTGCCCATGAACGTCCTTAACGAACAGAAAATCTATACAAAGTGTGTGGAGATTTCCAAGTATAATGAAGTCATATATTAAGCCCTTTTGTAACTTTGTTATACTGTACATCATTTAAGTGCAGTCATTAAGACAATGCAAAATCAGCTGTGATGTATTACTTTACATTAACTGTGATATGACTGTACATCATTTTAGTCACTGAGACCATACTATGTTGCATCAGCCATGACATATCACACTAAACCTAATCTGGCTGTACCCTCACCAAGTACTTATGTCCACCATGCCTTACCAACCTTGGGTGTGTCAAATAGAAACTGTGGCTACTGGTTCCATGCAGTACAGGTTGGTAGTACTTTGTTTGATGTCTTGTCTATTTTCCTGACTGGTAAAACAGCATGGATGGAATTTTGAATGTTTTACTGACATTACAGCACTGAATCAGTTACAGAAGTGGTCCATTTCACACTGACTACATGAACTTTTCTACCCTGTTCCAACCTCAGATCTCTTGAAAATACTCACACATACTAGCTACCCCTTGTAAAGGTATAATTCTTTCTTAAGGGTAAACCAAAAGGGCAACATTCAGTTGTTTCCATTGAGTTATAGATTCACTTTTTACAGTGAAAATCATTGCATCGTGACCTAATGTCTCTTACTTCTAACTCTATTTCATGAATTTTAATCCATTGGCCTGCCTCGATTAGTTTTCACTATTTGCAGGCCATTTCCATC